>CAMAPF010000249.1:332500-600000 GCA_945859915.1 Cuscuta epithymum
ATAAATCATGTTTGAACTTTTCTGATCTGATCTGATCTGAATGTTCTAATCTGATCGGAATGTTTCTGATCTGATCTGAATGTTTCTGATCTGATCTGAATTATTCAGATCTGATCTGAATGATTCCGATCTGATCTGATCTTATCTGAATCTTGCTGGTCTGATCTGATCTGAATGTTTCTGATCTGATCTGATCTGAATAAAATAAGAATAAGCAATAAGTAATAAGATTAAGACGAACAGAACAACTTCTAAGATTTCTTTACCTCTGTTTATAACATCAACTTATAACCTCAGTTTACTAAATTTGTTACTAAGATTTGTTTGAATCTTCAAAAAGTTTGGAATAAGAAGTCTGTGGCTACAAATTGCATAATGAAATAAACATAAAGCAACATAGCAGTCAATTGCAGAAAAGCAATAAAAATGAAACTAAAACTCATAACGCTAAAGCAGCGAGAAAAAAGAAAATAGGAGTAGATTAATCAGGTGGCCACTTTAATGAATCTAAATATATAATCTGGTGAAAAAGATAGTGGAAAACAAGCATTACAACATCACTCAAAATTTTCAGAATACTACTAAGAATATCAGTATTGACTGATGATAAAGTTTGATAAGCAGTTTTTTAGAAATATCCAACACTATTACATATAGTCTTAGTGTTTCCTATATGCACACCTCAAGGACTGCAGTTGTTACCTATATGCAATTTGATGGAGGTTAAACACACCTCAAGGACTGCATTTGCCCTTGTTACCTATATGCACTTTGATGGAGGTTAAACACACCTCAAGGACTGCATTTGCCCTTGTTACCTATATGCACTTTGATGGAGGATACCACACCTCAAGGACTGCATTTTCCCTTGTTACCTATATGCAATTTGATGGAGGTTAAACACACCTCAAGGACTGCATCTGCCCTTGTTACCTATATGCACTTTGATGGAGGATACCACACCTCAAGGACTGCATTTGCCCTTGTTACCTATATGCAATTTGATGGAGGTTAAACACACCTCAAGGACTGCATTTGCCCTTGTTACCTATATGCAATTTGATGGAAGTTAAACACATCTCAAGGACTGCATTTGCCCTTGTTACCTATATGCACTTTGATGGAGGATACCACACCTCAAGGACTGCATTTGCCCTTGTTACCTATGTGTAATTTGTTGGAGGTTAACACACCTCAAGGAGTACACGGACCCTTGTTAACGTTTGAGTGTAGAGGACTCCTCCCGGTCCTACAGAGTATTATATAACCTTACTTGGTCCCGGGTATTCACCCGCCATGTATAATCTACCACGTACTGACGTACCTCGCCCGGTCGTGGTCTATAATTTATTCACTAATGACTAGTCTGAGTCTTAGCGTTTAAACCGTATTACAACCCATAGCATTTTAAACATCATATTTCATGCAATTCCATGCAAAATATTCATATATAGGATGGTCGGGGTTAATTCCCCCACAATTCGGGCCCCGATACGCGTTTTTGGCAAAAACGGAAATCGGAGGCAGCAGCTTACCCGGCCCCGGGTATGCCCTATACCCGGCGCCGGGTATGTCCGAAATTTTGGGTCAACGGCCCGTTGACCCCCGAAACGTGCTCCGTTTGGTCCGAAATTTTCACACCATATATATTATGTCTAAGACAATCAATAAATGCTATTTTTGCCATTCAACCACCTCTTATATTTTATATGAATATTTCCAATCATTTCCATGTATATTATTCTAGTTTATTTTTCCATAAACTAGTTCACCTTGATAACTTGCATGATTAAGCACTTTTTATTCCTCACAAGGATATCACCTTGAATTACCTTTAATCACCTCACAAAATGAGCCATTCATGGTTCATCATTCAATTAGAATATTATATTCACAAAATTATTAACTAAGTCATTGATACTAGTTAATCATTTTTGTATATTACTCTAGTTTATTTCTCATAAACTAGTTCATCTTAGTAGCATGTATACTTAAGCATTTCTTAATTCTTCACAACAATAATACGTGAATTACTTTGGTCATTTCTCATATGAGCGAACAAAAACATTTATATTAGTTAATTATACCTTGTATAATTCCCTAGTTTATTTCTCATAAACTAGATTTTACTTTAGTGGCTTGCGTGATTTAATACTTAAATCCTCCACAAGAATACCATCTTGAATTTCCTTAGTCCTTTCCCAAGTAATCATTCATGATCAGTCTTCATCAATAATATTAGTAATTCTTACTCATTAATCATGCCACTTTCACTTAATTTATAATCAATATGGTTAATCACACATTTAAACACTTTTAATCATTTTTATACATACTCACATACTAGATTAATCTAGTTAGTCTCACACATAGTCCAAGTATGCATTTTTATACATTTGACAATAATATATCCATGATTAATCCACAAATTAATCTCTTATTCATTAACCATATAATACTTTCATATTTCATATTCATCATGACTAATCATGTATTTTAATCCATTTAATCATTTCTAAAATCATGATTATGAATTTATTTAGGTAATCCCACGTTTGACTCAAAAGTTACAAGACATGTAGTCGTCCACTCACCTTGAAATGACGCTAGAAAGCTTTTATCTTCTTTGTTCGAACTCCGGCGACTTTTGAATTTTCCGGCGAAAACTCCGGTGGCTCCGGCGACTTTTCCGGCCACTCCTAGGTTCCTTGAGAAGTCTAGAATACCTTGGTAAAATTCCTAACAAGGTTTCACAACCAAAAGTGGTATAAACGTCAAAACCTTCCAAGAAGGTGTTTTCCGGTGAACCGGTCTTACTCCGGCCATAACTCCGTTCATGGTTAAACTTAACCTTCCAAACCCTCATTCTACACCTCTAAAAGTGTAGAACAAGATTAAGAGTCTATCATATGATTTATAAAATCATATGAGATTAAATGAAGGATGAAAAATATTAATGAGATCATTACCTTAATTTTACTAAGTTTTTCTCTTCTTTTCCAAGCTTTTCTTCTTCCTTGAGCCTTCTTCAACCTTGAGCTCGGTTGTAGCTATGGAGGATGATATTTTCAGAGCTCCTCCTCCTCCTTGAGAGTGTGTGGCCGAAATTTTGGGAGTGGTTGGGTGAGATGATAATCTTTTTGGCTTTGTTCTTCAATTATATGGGAAATGGTCCCATTGCACATTATGTTTGGTCCTTCCCCCATTTTCTTTTGTCTCACAGCCCCAACATGAGTCAATCCAGAGTTAATTAATTGACAAAATCGTGGGGTGGCCCCCACCCATGCGGGAGGTCATCCCTTTAAGCCCCGAAATGTACATTCGGCCCCGAAAGTTGTATATTTCTGGACTGTTTTAATTATATTCTATTTTATCAGGTTAAGTAAAATATATATCATTCTTCCAATTAATATTGGCATGTAATATGAATATATATTACCTAACTTAAATTTAGTGGTCCCCGGAATTTCGGGTTGTTAGCTGATAAATTACCTATACCGACAATGGATCGCATTTGATCAATCGGCCAACTCTATGGCTAAACATGAATATAAACAATCATATAAATATTATCTAACCAAGATGAATATAATATGTGGTCCGTAAATATCGGATGGTCCCCGCCCATGTGCGGGCCCAACATGCATTTTACTGTTCAAATAACAGTAAAAATGAGAACACATTGCTTTAAAAATTCATCCATCATTCCTAATGACTAAATATGTGTTTTCATATTTTGTGACACTTAATAAAATGTTACACTTATTTTTAAGTGGTCCCGACCGTATAAGCAGATAAAATCTTATCCGTTTATTCTTATACGAAAATATCTCCAAGGTAGGGTCCTCTAAAAGTACCCACCTCTAATTTGTCAAGTTAATCATTATTATCCAGCATCCCATATTTTGGGTTCTTAAAATATTTATATTCCTTCTGTTATTAATTCGTAGCCTTCCGATTTATTATCAGTCCGATAATTAATGATTCACAATTATCGGATAGTGACCCCGGCCCGCTTGGCCCATCTAGTTGTCGTTCTTTATATCACTGGGGTCCATGACCCATCCCTACTATCATAATAATATATTTTTGGTAGACATTAATTATATTTTATAAATAAACTTAGAATATAACGAGTGGTTCCACGTCTAAATTAATAACCCTTTATTAATTTGAGACATAATTTTACTTTCTCATTTATCAAGACTACTCTTAGTCTTGATTTACCTTCTTTATTCCAGTAATTGATGAAAAAATTTTCTCACAGTAAAATTCAGGTCCGGTGTTACAACTAAAATAAGTGACAATAATATATAAGCACACATGTAACATAATATCATTAAAATCAAGTCACAAACTATAACTTGAAAGATGGCATCTAGGACAAAAACTATGGCAATAATTAGTTGCAAAGTACATGTGAAACAATAGTTGATTGGGCACAAAGAACACACATTCAAATCATGATCAATAAGCGTAATGCAAAAAACATTCTAAATCGTGTTAAAGTACATCAGAATTGTGTTCATGAACAAAAAATGGAAATCAAGTACATAATTATGTTATAAAATACAATCAAAATATAGAAACACACAATAGAGTCTTGCAACAACAATTCATTTAGTTTAAGTAATGAAATAGTAACATAGACATGAAGAGAACCACATGTTGCTATTTTTGAGAAATATAATCGTAAACACAAAAATTGTGAAGAAGCACGTAATTAATGAAATAGATGCAGAGTTAATGATCAAATATGAAGTTCTATATGAAGTTCATACTATATTGAAGGAATTAGCTACGTGAACGTAAATACCCGCGACATAGTTTCATTGTAGTCGTCTGTGGTGGAATTAGCTACGTGAACGTAAATACCCATGACATAGTTTCAAGGTAGTCGTCCGTGGTAGATGAAGAACGGAGATAAACTGCGGAAGATCACAACAGCTGAAGTCCGAAAAGCTAAAATTCCTTTCCAATGAGCTAGCAAAAGTCGGAAGAACACAATGAGCAGAAAATCGGAAAGAATGGTGAGCCGAAGTCGGAAGATGAAGAGCGGCAGATCAGAAAAAAGAAAGAAAATAAAAGTGACCGGTAATTACACGTGGGAGTTATGAGTTACTATTTTGGCTGTCCCTATACTTGTTCTTTATGCCCTTTATTTTTCTTTAATTTGGGGCTTCTACAGGTGTGAGTTCCGGCACTGTCTGATAGCATAAAAGCTACTGTAGTTGTCCCTGCGAATATCAATTTTTCCGCTTCCCGTCCTTCTAAATCAAGGGCAAACTTGTCCAGTCAACTCCAAATACTCCTTTTCCTTATTTCTTGTGCCAGTCAACATTGGCTAAATAAATGGGAACGGAGGGAGTATGTTTTTAGTAAGTTTTTCCCCACAATGTCAATCAATGTCTAGATAACATTGTGGTTGACATTGTTGAGAAAAATGTTATTTTTAGTGTTAAAATTTAATTTTTTATGTCTCTCATACCACATGTACACCGTGCATATTATAGCATTGGAGATGATCTAATATTAACATCTTTAATCCTCCATTTATTGTGTCCAAATTATATTAAAAGTCTAAAAGTATTAATTTGATAATACTAATAATATATGAGATTTAAAATGAAAAATATAAAAGTTGAGTGTCCAAAGTCTTACCAACACAATAGTCGGAGGTAAAGTGGCAAAAACACAGATTGACAAAGGAGTAGAAAAGGGACTACCTCACCTGTTTATGGCGGGAGAAGAGCGAATTTTCCAAACTCACTTCGGGTCCCCGCCAGAACCGTGCCCTAAAATATCGAGAGCATTATTCCAATCCCGCCCAACCGCTCTTTAATAAAACCCACCGACCCGAAATCTCCTCATTTTCCCACTCATTTTCCCTTCTCCCTCTTCCTCCTCCCAACATTTCAAACCCTAATCTCACGGTAAGGATTTTCCGGCGACAATGTTGGAACTTCGCCTTGTTCAGGGGAGTCTGCTAAAGAAGGTTATGGATGCAATCAAGGACCTGGTGAACGACGCCAACTTTGACTGCTCCGCCACCGGCTTCTCCCTCCAAGCCATGGACTCCAGCCACGTGGCGCTGGTTGCCCTGCTGCTAAGATCTGAAGGTTTCGAGCACTACCGATGCGACCGCAACATCTCTATGGGGATGAACCTCAATAACATGGCCAAGATGCTCAAGTGTGCCGGAAATGATGACATCATCACCATCAAGGCTGATGACGGCAGTGATACTGTAACTTTTATGTTCGAAAGCCCCAGTAAGTTCCTTTTTTTAAATTAACTTCAGTTATCTTGTTAGACCTTAATGTTTTCCGTTACACATTCGACTCTTAGTTCAGACAGTACAAGGTATGCCATTTTTTAGCGCGGCCTTTTCCAATTTGCAGTTTTTGTTTTTTGTTTTGGCATGATAAACATTTTGCTCGCAATTATTGTCTCAATTTTCTAATAAACTTGTAAGTATGTTGGAATTCATGCTTTGCATCTGGGTACCACAATATAGTCTGTTTCAGATATGCTTGAAAATGCCCATTTTATATTGTGGTGGGATTGTTACAGTATCATGTTTCATGTGAAATTAGATTCTACTACTTGGCCCTGGCCTGACTGACTTTTTTGTGTGATGTTCTTCACATTTGAATGTGATGGATACTAGCACAAGACAAGATTGCGGATTTTGAAATGAAGCTTATGGACATCGATAGTGAGCATCTTGGGATCCCAGAAGCAGAGTACCATGCTATAGTAAGGATGCCATCAGCTGAGTTTGGTAGAATTTGCAAAGACCTTAGCAGCATTGGTGATACAGGTAGTTTTTTTCATGTCAGGATTCATTTCTATTCTGGATAAACACTTTTGTGTATGAAGTATCAAGTATGTAGTAACTAGTAATGTAACAGGTCTCATTAAATTTGATGATTGCAGTTGTTATCTCGGTGACCAAGGAAGGTGTAAAGTTCTCAACGAGAGGTGATATTGGAACTGCAAATGTGGTGTGCAGGCAAAACACTACTGTTGATAAGGTGCTATATATCTTCAAACACCTATCCTCTGCTTGATCAAAACACCACATATAGTTCTTGCTTTTCCTTAAATTGTTAGATCTGCTTGTACAACATCTTACAGTGGACCCATAATCATTGGCTGGTAGTAGATTAGTCAAGAACTTTGTTTTTTTTTTCTTTTCCATCATTTGCAATGGAGCCAAAGAGTCACTATATTTTGGCTTGGTATTAGTGTGGAATAAAGCAAAATGGCTCACTTAATTGTCAGCGCTTCTCGACCCGATTGTCAGTTTGTCACTATGGTGGGTCTTCCCTAAACAATCTTTCCGTGCTTTAGTACATGATTAAGATTGCGTAAATCCGACCCCCCTTGCCCCACCATAGTTAGGAGCCTTTGCAGCTCTGGGGTATGATGATGTTGATGTCCATGTAGAGGAGCTGGATCCACTTCCTTCTTTTTTGATTGTGTAGGCTATATTTTAAACCCATGCAAAGTGCTCAGGAAAATTATTTGTCAGTGTTTATAAAAAACACATGTAGTACAAATGAAAGTTAAATTTGATTAGAATTTTAAAGTGTTAATATATCTTAATACTTATTGGTCTTTATAAAATTGACCCTACACCAATGGCCTCTTTTGGTTCTTGTTGAAACCTAGAAAATGCTAACTAAAGAATATAGGAATGAAAGTAGGCAGAAATTTTGGAAGGAAAAAAACCTGAACATGAAAAACCGGGTCTAACTCAATAAATCAAGTTTAGTTATTTGATTGATGTAGTATTATATATACACATATGCATATGCATATGCATATGCATATAAACACATACATCTTTTATATAAAGACAAAAAATAGTCTAAAGTATGTGAAATTTTAGAAAGTTGTCCATTTTTTTTTTTTGCATTTTCCAAGCCAGGGCCAAGAACTAACTTAAAAATGTTACTCTTTTAAGCATTTCCCCCCTCCTCCAATACCATTTCTGGGTTCCAAATGTATCCAAGATTTCATTGATGCCTGATTGACTGAATTCAATGATACTCTGAGACTGATTTCTTTAGTTACTGATTTGCAGCCGGAGGAAGCAACAATCATAGAGATGAAAGAGCCGGTGTCTCTCACTTTTGCTTTGAGGTACTTGAACTCATTCACCAAAGCAAGTCCGTTGTCTAACACGGTCACCATCAGCTTGTCTTCTGAACTTCCCGTTGTTGTTGAGTACAAGATTGCTGAGATGGGACACATAAGGTTTTATCTGGCACCCAAGATTGAAGAGGATGAAGAGGATACTAAACCTTGAGTTATTGATCTTCACTTTTCTTCATCTAAAGTAGGGTTTTGAAAGCATATTAGCTTGCTGCACTATTGATTTCTTATGCTAAATGTACGGAGGGCTGTGTTAATGTTTTTCCTTGGCTTGTCTAATGTTTCATCCAAAATTATATCCGATATGTTGAATGTTTCTTATTTCTCGCAGTTTCATGACACTAAGTGTCACTGCCCACCGACGTGATGGATAATTTGAATCAGTGAGACGTCCATTGATGTAATGGAACTGACCACTACTGCTGGTGGATCCATCTTCTTAGGGCTTGTCTGGTTGGTTGATTTATAATGTGACTGGCATGGCCTAGGATCCATTTTTAGATATTGAATTTTTGGTTTGGGCAGGTAGTTGGAAACATGTCGGGTGTGGTTGGCTTTTTTTAATGATAAATAACATTATACTTGTATTGCTCAAAGTAAATCGTTTTGACTTGGATGGGAACTTGCTCATAACTAATGTTAAAAAGACTGGATAACCTGGAATGCAAGTGCATGCTTTAGGACAAAATATGAGTAATATACTAAATACTAATATGATTCTCAAATCATTTACAAAGAGAGACATGAAAGTTGTATTTCAAGAACTCTAATACTATCATAAATTTGACCTAAATAATAAGGTAGTCATGGATTCAGGTTGGTCCTCAGGGCCAAGACCACTTGGCCCTTGTCAAAAAAATTGAAGCTTGCATTTCACTTGTATTATTTTGGGTCAAGGTTGGTTTCATGTACTCGGATGGTTTGAAGTTTGAACTCTGGACATGGATATGGTTCGTTAATTTATTTTAATTTTTTGCTCGTTTGAGGGCCTTTCTAGAGGAATTTTTTGATAATTTTTGTAAGCATACTCTCTATCAAGTTTAATTCATGCACACCAAATTTCAACTTAAAATTCAATCTAGAAGGAAGTTAAATAAATTATTGAAACGTATTGCAAAAAATTCATAAAGCGCAATATGCTTTAATAATTTATTTGATTGTCTTCACGATTGAATTTTAAGTTGATTTTTTGCGGATAAACTAGAATTGATTAAGAGCCTGCTAAAAAAGTTCATAAAAAATTGACATCGGGAAGGCCTCCCAAACGGGCAAGTCCTCACAGCACTTCCCGTGCGGACCGCTTGACAAGATCTATTCTCTCACACACACATGTTTGTATGTGTGTGCAAATTAATCATAACCAAGCATGTGAATGAGATTACCGTGTATTTGATGGGACCCCCCCACTACCCACATACAGTTGCAAGAAAATAGGAAAGCTTCCCTTACTCTCCCACTAACCCACTAACGACTGAAATTTAAAGGCCCAAACAATTGGTGCCCTTGGTTTTGTAATATTGAACGGATGATATATATACTACTACCTCCGTCCTATTTTATGTGTCTTAGTTTGACTTGACACAGTTATAAAGCAATAACTTGACTAAAATAAACTTCGAATGGAATGTATACATGGGGGGCATGGGGTCCAAGATGCTAAAACTTAATGCCGTATAAATAAATACCAGTAAGACCATTTGTAGTGGTTGAAGATTAGGAGTCAAAAGATTAAAAATGGAACTTTTAGACTCTTAATTGGATGTAGTGGTGGATTAAAAGTGGGAGTAAAAGTTGGAAGGGGAGTGAAGGAGTCTAAAAGTAGAAGGTTGGATTGAAAGGGAAAAAGGAAGAAGAAGAAGAAGTGGCTGCTTCCGCGGGTTGTTCATGTATTCTGCCGATGTCACGATGATGTCATTAAATTCCCAATTAATTTTAAACTCTTATAACTTTTTTATTTGTTGTCCAAATTTTTCACAAAATATATCAAAATCCATGAATTTTTATGATCTTTCATATGACACCAATATGTAATAATATAAAATGAATTTTGTTTTTGAAGTATTAACTGTTCAAGTTTTCTTGAACCCAAAAAATACGAAATACAATTTTTTAATTCATTGAGCTTTCACAAATACTAACTGAATATTCCATAATCAAATTTTATTTGAACTAAGTTCATTTTTTGTTAACCAAAAGCCGTTTAAAAAAAATAGTGATTTTTCTTTTTTTTTTTTACTTTGAAATGTGTATTTTTATTTCATTAGTATCCAGGGAAAAATTCAAAACGAAAATATTAATCATAATAATTTAATTAATGTTTTACTAAATTGATATGTAAAAAATAAGCAGAGTGTACTTTATTGACGGTGCACGGATGCGGGGAAAACCGGTATTGACGGAGTCTAAACACTGTTTTTATATGGACGGGATCCAAATTAAACAATTTGGACTCTTGACCACTACAAATGGTCTAAGGCAGTACCTAAACTGAAAGACCAATATCTAACTACCAACCATTATTAGCTGTAGTATGTCGCCTAATTAAGGTCCACAAGATGCACAACAACATATTCTATTTCTATCATGGCCAAATCTCATGTATCGGCATGGCATTCCTGAAACCCCTCCTTCCATTAAAAAATCAAACCTTCATGCCTCCTCTATTTGAAAAACGAACCAAATCAATTCTCAGTTACTTTTGCAATACCATCAACAGGCCTGAATAAGTGCAAATGCAAGCTGTCCTTTCTTTTCTGAACAGATGCCTGGTAAAGTTTCTTCTTACCATTCTCTGTCGCCTCCAACGTTAGGTTATAACGGAAACAAAAAAATGTATCAAGAGTTGCCTTTATTACTCTCTCAAAATGGAGTTCCATATCCTCTTCTTCTTTGTTGTACTGTTCCACTGCAAAATGCCCCATAGTTTTTATTTTGTCAGAAACGTCCACATCCCAGCCATTATGAAATGTCGTAGGAGTATCTTCATCAAAAGTGACTCGATCGACACTAGAACCCTTACTGGAATCACCCTTTCGTTGAAACTTGTAGCAATCTCTGGGGTACAATAGCACCTCTGCTGTCATAAAATTGGGAACAAATTCACCTTCGTCATGCCAATAATAATAGAGATTAGGGAAGAACATATCCCATTTAAACTTGAATGCCACTTTCTTGGATTGCTGAGGAGGATTATCAGCATCCCCAAATAGCAGCAACTCCATCTCGTTTTTCGGGCCAACGAGAACTTGTGCTATGAACCTTTTTTCGACCCCGCCAGCATTTGGATCAATTGCATTGAAAGACAAATAGTACATGTTACCAGAATAGTTTGCTTTAACCACATTTAAGAACTGGGTATGAGTCCCCTTGGATTTGTTGTGTGTATCAACGGCAAATCGAGCAGGAATTGTGACCTTAGGATCATCTAATGATCCTTTGTAAGGACGAATTATTGAAGAATAGTTACCAAGATCTACATCAATCCCAAAACCCATAGTAGTTTCGACTTGGTGGCAATATCGGCTGTAATCCGGCAGTTCCTCAACCCCATAATCGATAGTAGATGAAAATTTCCTAATGGAAGAGTGAGTACCAGTGCTAAAGTTACTAACCTCTTTGCGGTGGTTTGTTAAAGTGTATGTGGTGGCGTGAGCAGCTGCAACATAGCCGGAAAAAACTTTTGAGTTGTTTACTTTGAAGCTGTTCACAGAACTTCTATTGATCGCAATACGAAGCGCCATATCCACCG
This sequence comes from Cuscuta epithymum, assembly GCA_945859915.1. NCBI lineage: Eukaryota > Viridiplantae > Streptophyta > Magnoliopsida > Solanales > Convolvulaceae > Cuscuta > Cuscuta epithymum. The sequence goes on from CAMAPF010000249.1 coordinate 344,412, forward strand.
TCACTTCTGTATTTCCAGTTACAGATCGCGAGGAAACAGAGATAGGCGATACAGATCGCGGCGAACGATCTTCTCTCCTTCTTCCGATCAGCAACGAACGTCTATGATATTTGGGCCCGGGTTTACTTCGTCAAGTCGTTAAGGCGCGAATAAGCCGATTTTTAAGTCTTAAATAAATTAATAATTTTTCGAGTCGCGTTTTTGGAGGTGCTTTGGGATTTTGGGATGAATTTTTTTATGAAAATTTATAAGCATGTTATTTATGAAGATTAGATTATATACATATAATTTCAGATTAAAATTTGGTATAGAAGTCAATTAAATAAATTATTGTAAACACTGCATTTTATGCATATTTTAAGTTGATATCCTAAATGAATTTTAAACCGAAATTATGTGGACATAACCTACACTTGATGAAAAACATGCTCACAAATTTTCATAAGGAAATTTTACTTGGAAGCAGATTAATATGATATGATTATTTGATTAGTTTATTAATTGACTTCATACTTACTTGATGGTTTGATTTCTTACTTGTTGATTGCTATCAATTGAGTGTTGGTGTTATAATTTTGGTTTTGCTAGACATAAACTTTCAATTATAAATTTAATTAATTTCAAGGTGTAGTAAAAAATGTTTGAATCTGAATAAGATAAAGAAAAATGATGAGAAGATTAGAGAAAACGACAGTAAGTAAAAAAGTTCAATAGAATAATTTGTTTGTGTAGGGAAGCCAAATTTTGAATGTCCTCCTCATTCCACAATATGATTTAGCTACCAAAAATGAAATTTAGGAGTTAACAATAGTAGAGTTGATTCCTTAAATATGACTAAAACATTGATAAAGTTCACAAATAGGATCTCCCTATTTGTTTTTCCCTAAATATGCACCTTTATTCAAATTTGTGCAACTTTAATTTCATTAAGTTTTCAACCGTACTTTTTATTTTCCAAATAAAAATACCCCACACTAGGGCTGGACTCGGGCCGGTTCGGGCCCGGTTCGGGCCTGGGCCCGGCCGGGCCTCGGGCCAGAAAAGGGAGGCCCGAGCCTGAACCGCCGGTGGCCGGTTCCGGTCCCGGTTCCGGGCCAAACCGGGCCGGGCCGGGCCGAACCGGCCCAATTAATATTTTTTTTTTGTTCTCCTATTTAATCCCCTACCCCTCCCCCTCAACCCCAAACCACCTCAAATGGCCCAAAATACCTAATCCAACCTAACACTTAAAAAAATTTCAAAAAAAAAAAAAAATTAAAATCCGGCCCGGACCGGGCCCGAACCGGCTGGGCCGGTTCACCAAAACCTGGACCCGAGCCCGAACCGCCCAGCAGCCGGGCCGGGCCGAACCGAACCGGTGGACCCACCGGGCCCCGGGCCGGGCCGGGCCAAACAGTAACCGGGCCGGGCCGCCCGGCCCGAGTCCAGCACTACCCCACAGCTAGGGGGGAAGGGTTGCCAAAACACGGGGATTTTCCTAGGGTTTACCAAAACAAGGGAGTCGGAACTCCCAATTCCGACCAGGGATTAAGACTTCAAAAAACACCCCAAACCTCTAGTCGGATTTGGCAATTCCGACTAGAGTTTTTTTTATTTTTTTTTTCGAATTTATAAAGTTTTGGTTTTGAGTTGTAAAAAATAAATGTTTTAGGGCTAAATTCTACCCTTTCCAAATTTAAAAGTTTTTTTAGATTTGTGCATTATTTTTTAAAATGAAAACTTAGCATTTTAATTTTTTAGTAACAAAACAATTGTACACTCTTTAAATTTAGTTTTAAAGCTATTTCTAAATGTAGCTCATTTTATTAGTTTCAAGTACTTTGTCCCTAAATCTTACTCTAAAAGTCCAATTTTACAATCTAAATTATAAATTCACAAATAACAAAATTAACTACTTGTACACTCATAAAATTGAATTTTAAGGCTATTTCTAAATGTAGCGCATTTTCTAAGTTTCATCAAGTACTTTATAGCTAAATCTTACTCTAAAAGTCAAATTTCACAATCTATATTAAAAATTCACAAATTACATAATTAACTACTTGTACACTCTTTAAATTGAATTTTAAGGCTATTTCAAAATGTAGCACATTTTATTAGTTTCAAGTACTTTATCGCTAAATCTAACTGTAAAAGTCCAATTTCATAATCTAAATTAAAAATTCACAAATTACAAAATTAATTACTTCAATACTCATATAATTTAGGATTAAGATTAAAAGAAATGTGTTTCTTTATTGGGATGAGTTCGGTATTGAATATTTTAGGTTGCCCACAATTTTATCTGATACAATTTTTTCAGATTATATTTATCTGATCAAATTTGATATTATTTTTGAAATCGAGTTCTCCGTGGCCTTCCGACTCCAGCCGATCTGCTGTTTGTGGGCGGGAGAAGTGTATGCAGTGTTTCTGCCATGACATTGACGTAATTATTAATAGGCATAATATCAGAAGCGTATGTTCGGATGTACGCATTTAAGGAATACACATCTGGGATGAGGCCGTCAACGGTTATTTTTAGAAACCGACAAACCGCATACGTGTGAACACATGGCAGCCCATTCTGCTTCCAATACCCGCACCCACATTCCTGCCTTGACAGATCGATTGTGACTGGATCATGTTCACTAATAGCTACATAGTAAATTCCCGTTGTTCGATTGTGCGGGACAATAGTTGTGTGATACCTACGCTGTGACCGCTCAAGAACAACCTTCCATATGTTCTGTGGATACAAGAATCCAGCTTGGTGCCACATTAGTCCCGCATGTCGTCGATTGGCAAATAGCTGGACGACTTTATCGAACGTGGCCTTTACCAGTGCTGTGATAGGCAATGTGCGACATCCCTTTAAGACATTGTTAAAACTTTCAGAAAGGTTTGTCGTCAAAATGCCATATCTTTTGCCATCGTCGTAGCTCAAGGCCCACATCTCAACATGTTTGGATGTGTCAAACCCACTACATGATTAGCAATTCATGTCGCTCTTTCAGGGGTGACCGTCTCAAAGTCTCATCATAGGGTTACAGTCGTAGTTGTTGGAGTTTCAGTTGGTGTCAGTTTTATTTTCCATTTGCTTGATGTAATGATCCAAAACCTTTTGATATAAATAGAAGTGTGTTTGATGATAAAAAAAAAGTAAACTATTCAATACAGAAAATCAATTCATTTTAAATTGTACTACGTATTTAACTTAATCAATACATAGGAGATTTAGAATTGTCAAATTCTTGGTTTAAGATGGAACATATATATAAATAGTATAGGTATAAATAGTATAGGTGGGACCAATTCCTATACAGTAGCGAATATGGTATGTATTCAAAAACTTACCACAATACCCCAATCGTGTGCTGTCGGGGTGTAGCCTTAAAATTGAATTTTAAGGCTATTTCTAAATGTAGCACATTTTCTAAGTTTCTAGCACTTTATAGCTAAATCATACTCTAAAAGTCCAATTTCACAATTTAAATTAAAAATTCACAACTTACAAAATTAAGTACTTGTACATTCCTTAAATTGAAATTTAAGGCTATTTCTAAATGTAGCACATTTTATAAGTTTAAAGTACTTTATAGCTAAATCTTACTCTAAAAGTCCAATTTCACAATTTAAATTAAAAATTCACAAATTACAAAATTAAGTAATTGTACACTCCCTAAATTGAATTTTAAGGCTATTTCTAAATGTAGCACATTTTCTAAGTTTCTAGCACTTTATAGCTAAATCATACTCTACAAGTCCAATTTCACAATCTAAATTACAAATTCACAAATTACAAAATGAACTACATCTATACTCATATAATTGAAAATTAACTAACCTGAAAATAGGCTGATCTCAAAATTTGGAGAGGAATACCTTCTTCAAATACCTTGATAGATTTCACAATGATATAGTAATGATTATGTATTGAGATGCAAAAATATAAGTTTGAAACAAATCTATTTATAAGGAGGCCGAATATTTAAAAAAAAAAAAAAGCAAATCTCCTGTCGGAATAAGAAGTTCCGACTACAAAAAAATTTTTTTTTAAAAAAAAAATTACCCTAGTCGGAATTGGGTAATCCGACTAGGTAGTTAGTTTTTTTTTTTTTTTTAATTAGCCTCCATTTATTAAAACAACGAATTCTATTTTTAAAAAAAAATATTTACCCTAGTCGGATTACACAATTCCGACTAGGTAGTGAGTTTTTTTTTTTTTTTAAATTACTCTAGTCGGATTCCCCAATTCCGACTAGCTAGTTGTGTGTTTTTCGCGGACCCTAATCTCCGGTCGGAATTGTGGAATCCGACTCCCGTGTTTTTGTAACTTAATTGGCACTCCCGCTTTTTGGAATGTCAGACGGGGAACTCCCGTTTTTTGGTAATTACTTCAATATTTTTTTCCCTAAAATTCTTCAACCCATTTGTATACTCTATGAAGTTAACTAATTATGGGCTTATTTTACTTCGATTTTATTCTCAAACTTGCGTATTTATTTTTACTAAATTGCACACTTGAATCAGTAAGAATGCATAGCTAGTACAAGTATATTTTAAACCTATTTTTATATCATGATACACATTAATTGTTAAAACGATGCATGGTTTGTGATGCACGTTTGTTATTAAAATAATGCACAACAACACCATTTGAGACATGGCGAAAGCAGCAACGGAGAGGAAATGAAAACTATGGTATACATAGGGCAAAGTAGAGGTAGGTTTCACGACCAGAGCATCGTTCCAAAAACGCCATGTAAGGGGAGAAACATCATTTCCACGATGTCGGGATGAATCCGAAGAAATCTGTAATATATCTCCGGGTGGGGAAGAATACGTAGTTCTTTCCATGTGTGCTTCAAGTTATTCAAAAATGGAAGTGGAAGACTGGTACATCCTACATGGAAGAAGAATATGGATTCAAAGAAATTTGACTACAAGGCATAAGGGATATAAATAGAAGTGATATAATAGTCCTAAATAGGAGTAAATTAATCTTTAAATGCACAAATAGAACTATGTTATTTATCTTCTCAAAGTAGGGCTAAAGTATAGCATATCCTCCTATTATACCCTTTCATAACCTAATAGGGTAATCATAATACAAAAAAAATGTTAAAAAAAACATTTCTAAAATATTATTTAAAAAATAATAAAATAATAAATATTTTTAAAAAAATAAAAATAAAAATAAAAACTTTAAAAATAAATGAAAAATAGATAAAACACCTTAAGAAATATAATTAAAAAATTGTGGAGGCCTTTCCCATAGTTTCGGCCAATGCCTAGCCAAGTTTTCCCTGATCGGCTAAAAATGTCATTTTGTGTAAAATTGTCATGCAGGTGAACTTTTTACTCTTTGAAAATGTTTTTTCTCAAAACTGCCATCAAAATAGCATTTCTGACACATGCTGGCATTTTTCGGTGATCGGAGGTGATGGTGTTGGGAGGTTGCTGAGGTGGCAGCGTAGCCTGCATACATACATACATATATATATATATATATATATATTTCACTTTATTTATTTTATTTTGACTTTTTATTTTTTTGTATTTATTATTTTTATTAATATTTTTTAATATTTATTTTTTTCTTTTCTTTTTTTACATTTTTATTAAGGAGTATAAATAAAGTTATGTTATTACGTTTATATGTTAATCCTTAATGAAATATGAATTGTATTAAAGCAAAGCAAGGGTAGAATGGGGAAGCTAATCCTATTTGGGGAAATTTTAGCAAGGGAACTTTTATATAGCAAGAAAATTTTTAAGTTATGATGCTATTTTGACAATAAGAGTTTGGGAAAGTTCCCGAAATAGGACTAAAAAGTCTGAAAATTCCAAAATAGGACTGTCATGTTTTTATTCCCAAAATAGGACTATTTACTGCCAAGTTTGGAAAATACTGTCATATTTAAAGTCTGGCACTGCCAAAACATGACAGTAATTAGTCCTATTTTGGGAATAAAAACATGACAGTCCTATTTTGGAATTTTCAGACTTTTTAGTCCTATTTCGGGAACTTTCCCAAACTCGAGATATTACCCAAAATAGGACTAAATGGATGCAAAAAATGAAATGCCTATTTAGAGAATTCTCCCATAATATCTCTAAGAGTTTCATTTAGTCCTATTTAGAGAATTCTCCCATAAAAAAATATTTTTGCAAGCTTGAACTCGGAATGGAATCCTCCTAACAATAAGCTACACGTGAAACTAAATGGATGCAAAAAATGAAATGCCTATTTTTCCCAAATAGTAGCCACGTGAGTAATGTAAATCTCCAAAAATCCAAGGTTTTATATTCTTTCTAATTTCTCTCCTAAGATGATTTTCTTGAATTTAAATCTACACACATGTGTGTGTGCGTGTGTGTATAAATTTAAAAGATTTTCATTACCACTTTTTAGTATAATTTCAAACCCCAACATCTAACAATACATTTCTAATTTTCCTATTGGATACGGTTATGAATATGATTAGAAATTCATATACAAATATCAATGTAAACATAATATGGATGTTATATAGAGTTTCATCAACATTTAATTTGAACATTTCTAACTTCTATTGAATACGATTATAAATATGATTCGAAATTTAAATATAAAATGCCAATATAAATATAATATGAATGTGATATAGAATTTCATCAGAATTTAATTTGAACATTTCTAATTTCTATTGAATATTATTACAATTATGATTAGAAATTTAAATATAAATACCAATATAAATATAATATGAATGTGATATAGGGTTTTCATCAGCGTTTAATTTTGTTCAAAAAGATTAGTATGGTGCAATTATATTTACCCCTAATACTTTTTATCATATACTACGTATTTGAATTATTAAAAGAATATGAAAGCAATAAAAAAAATTAGTTATTAGTTGTTTCTAAAGAATTCCAATAGTATTTTTTTTACATTATTTGGAATTTTTTTACATCACTTATGTAGTGTAATTTTAATACTATTTGTTCTTATATAATCAATTATTTATGCCTTTTTAATAATTTACATAAAAGTAATTATCAACTATAATTCATCCTTAGGTACTACGGAATAAGGAGGATGAGAGTCTACAGCTAGTACTGACAATAGTATCACCAAAGGAGGAATGGATAATGTTGAGGGGTGCCAGTAGACCAGAAACGCAGAAAGATTTGGGAAGAGCAGCCACAAGAGGACCCAGTTGGCGAGAGTATGTCTCTGGAAAAAGACAAACTTTGCCTTTTATTGTTGTTTTGCATTTTAATTTACACATTGAGATTGTTGTTTTTTGTTTTTATTTTATTTGGTGCTGTAAAACTTTTGCATTAGAATTGGGTGATAAGAGTCCTATGATAACCGTCTTTGGCTCAATTATGCCCAATTTAGGATCAACGAGTTATATTACTTTGTCAAAAATGATTACCTGAGTCTGGTTCAAAGACGAATGATTACATGTGATTCTTTGTTTTTTTTAACCCCTATCCGAATGCTGTGATAACAATCTAAGCCCCTTCTTCCAAAAAAAACTACAATTCATCCTTCATAAAAAACAATTAATCCAAACACTTTAAACTAATTCTCTATTATATTCAACAGAAGCAATACCAAATACTTCTAGTACAACCCCTTTTCACAGAGCAAATTAGTCATGCTGTTTTCGGACCTGATTGGGGTTTCAGATTAAAAATAGCCAATCTGGTCCACCGTGCACTTGTTTAAAATCAAGACTGGGTCCATGCCTACTTAAGGGCAGGGGTGGATTCGGGCCGGGTCGGGCCTAGGCCGATCGGGCTTTCTGGGATTTGGGGTTGGGCCCGGGACTGGCCTGGGTATCCACCGGGTCCGATCCGGGTCCAGGCCGGGCCTCGAGCCTCTTTTTTTTTTTTTTTTTTTTTTTGCTTTTTCTAATTAATCCCCACCCCCCCAAACCAGCCCAAATGGCCCAAAATACCCAACCCGGAAAGTTAAAAAAAATTAAAAATAAAAAAGAATAAAGCTCAAACCGGGCCCGGAACCGGCCGGGCCAGTTCCATATATCCCAGACCCGTACCCGCCCCGGTTACCCCCCTAAACCGGGCTTAGACCCGGAACCGGTACCTGGTTCCCAGGCCGGTCCGGCACAATACCGGTCTGGGCCGGTTCCCGGGCTGTGTGGCCCGAACCGGGTCCAAGCCTACTTGAGGGCTTAAATGAGCAAACAAGCAAGAGTTCAAATCTCAAGGATATGGCCTCGTAGCCTTGTAGGTTCTACTAAATTACCCTTCGTCAATTTGATAATACCAAATAGTCACCACATAGTATATGGCTACATGTAACGATACAAGTCGCCAAAGAACAGATATGTGTTCCCAGAGTGTCTTGCATGAGAAAGACAACCTTGATGCCCTTAACTCCGCTTCGTATTCTATCCAAGAAATGTTGGACTTAAATTATCAGCATAATGGCAGTATATATTGCTTGATATTGTACATCAGCACAGACAGGACAAAATCTTGAAATAAAAATTGAAGAAAAATATCAGCATTGCCTCCAGTCCTGCCCTGCATAAACTGCTTGATCCCCAAGTTCCTCTTCAATTCTAATCAGCTGCGTTAAAATCATGGAGCATTATATCTCTCAGAAGAAAGCAGCAAGTGCAATAATAGTTTATCTAAAAAGAAATATATGCAATAAAGGCTCTCACATGTCTTAACCAGATGTTAAACCCCCCTTTTAGTTGTGAACATATATCAATCCCTTTTTATATTTTGTTATGAACAAGGTGTTATTTGAATATTTGGTAAGACGTTAAGAAACTTAATGTTATCAAATGCATGTATAATTACATGTACACTATAAATATGCTTTCCCTCTCTCTCTGTCCTGCCAAAAATCCATGCTTCAAAAGTTCAGTTGTCTACGAAAAGACTCCAATTTGATCAAACAAATCTAATAAACATAAATTAAAAATATGAAAAACTTGGTTAAGCCAACAAATAAATTTCAAAATTGTATGTACAATTCCATAACTTTTAAGAATTTTGCCTGCAAATATAAAAAAAAGTTGGGTCTTGATCAAGCAATAGTCATTTTTATGGGACTGAGAGTATTTAATTACTACGTACATTATATGTTAATATGTTATTACTGTCTACCCAACTCCACAAACCTGTAATGTTTAGCAACAGATGCCCCTATTATGAATGTTGCATTACTGGGCAACCTACATGTTTATATACTCAAAATAGTTTCTCGTCTTTCTACCCCTTTCATTCAGGAAGCCTTGAATATGCATATGTTTCATGTGACACATTTGAAAGAAATGACACAGGGTGAAGCGCTCTAAGAAACAAACCTGGTTGTACTTAGCCAGTCGCTCTCCACGGCAAGGTGCTCCTGCTTTAATCTGACCTATCGCAAGGCCAACGGATAAATCAGCTATGAATGTGTCCTCTGTTTCACCACTCCTTTGGGATATCATCACTCCCCAATGGGCATCCTTAGCCATCTTCACTACTTCAATAGCTTCAGTTACAGTCCCAATCTGATTAATCTAAATACCGTCTCAACTATGTTAAAATATGGTTAAGATATCTAGATATGTTCAATTATACCATGGAGAGATGTAAATATGGTCAAATGTGCCCTTTTATTAGAAATTCAAACACCAATAAGCACACACCTTTAGAAGAAGGGCATTGCACGTATTTTCCTGTATGGCCCTCTCAATACGTTTAGGATTCGACATTAATAAATCATCTCCAACTACCTGAAAGAAAATCAACGAAGGACAATGAAACAAATCTGGATTGGAATCTCCAGTAACACTCTGTTGGGCTGTAGGCTTCGGCCCACTCAGACCTGGGAGTCATTTAAACAAAGAGCAGCAGCCTGCTCTAGTTAAATGTGCAGGCAGCCCTAGTTGGGCCTATTTCTTTGATGGCAGTCAGGCCCAGAACCTTATTTAAGTGCTTTACCCTAATTGTTTGCCTATATATTGACTCCTGTACTTGTAAAACTATTATCTGTATCATTCATCATCTCAATAAAGAAGAAAACCCTAGTTGCCCCCGTGGATTAGGTCAGTAACACTTACTGGCTGAACCACGTTAATTTCTGTGTGCCGTTTCTTCTCGTTCTTTTCTCGTTTTCAGATTTGTGTGTGTGTGCGCCCTAACCTTAACAACTGGTATCAGAGCCAGGTTAGCCACCACCACATATCTGACCACCACCACTGCTGCCGCCCTGCGTCCATAGCCTCTTTGTGCCGCCAACAGTGTGCTGCCGCAGAAAAACACAGCTGGCAGATTGTAAAGGTCTGGGACAATGGCAGACGACGGAAAAACCAAAGTCGAGAAGTTTGATGGACAAGATTTTGGATGGTGGAAGATGCAAATTGAGGATTTGCTGTGCCAGAAGGATCTGGATCAAGCCTTGACAGGAAAGAAACCAGAAAAGATGAGTGATGATGAATGGACTGCTCTAGACAGGAAAGCTTTGGCTGTTATCAGATTTACCTTAGCCAAGAGTGTGGCGTTTAACATCTTGAAGGAGACTACTGCATGTGGTTTGATGAAGGCTTTGTCAAACATGTATGAGAAACCATCGGCGTCAAATAAGGTATTTTTGATAAGACAGCTAGTAAACACTAGAATGAAAGAAGGTGCTTCTGTTACCTCACATATTAACGAGTTCAATACTATCATATCCCGCTTGCTATCTGTTGATATTAAGTTTGAAGATGAAGTCCAAGCTTTATTCTTGTTATCCTCATTACCAGAAAGTTGGTCAGGAACAGTCACTGCCATTAGCGGTTCAACTGGAACTTCTAAACTCACATTTGAGGGCATTCGTGACATTATCCTTGGAGAGGATATAAGAAGGAGGAGTTCTGGAGAATCTTCTAGTGCTTTGTTAAGCACTGAAGGGAGAGGTAGAAAGAAAGAGAAGGGAAATAGCAGAGGCAGATCAAAGTCTAGAAAGAGGAGCCAATCAAAGCCGAGAAAAGATATTCAATGCTGGAACTGCAAAGAAACTGGGCATTTCAGAAATCAATGCCCTAAATCATCAGAAAAGAAGGAAGTGAATGCAGCCACTGACGATTCAGATGATGCTCTTATTTGCTGTGTTGAAAACTCAACAGAGTCGTGGATTATGGATTCCGGTGCATCTTTTCATGCTACTTTCAGCACAAAGATGATAAAGAATCTACGGACAGGTAATTTTGGTAAAGTTCGTTTGGCTAATAATGACTCTCTTGACATCACAGGGATGGGTGACATAGACTTAAAGACTTCTTTGGGCACCACTTGGACATTGAAAGACGTTCGGGTCATTCCAAGCCTTAAGAAGATGCTGATTTCTATTGGGCAGTTGGATGATCAGGGATTTGATGTTACATTTGGTGAAGGACAATGGAAGGTTGTCAAGGGGAATCTTGTAATCGCTAGAGGCAAAAAGAGGGGTACTTTATATATAAATGAAGCCCCTGATGATGAGATGAATGCAGTGACCTGCGGGCTGAATCCATCCAGTTTGTGGCATCAACGGCTTGGCCACATGAGTGAAAAGGGAATGAAGATGCTCGTTGCAAGGGGGAAACTTCCAGATTTGAAAAAGGTGAATTCTGAGTTCTGTGAACCTTGTGTTCTTGGCAAGAAAAAGAAGGTTTCTTTTTTGAAGACAGGCCAGACACCGAAAACTCAGAAGTTGGAGCTAGTTCACACGGATGTGTTTGGCCCGACGCCAGTCTCTTCCCTGGGAGGATCAAGCTACTATGTGACCTTCATTGACGACTCAACACGCAAGGTATGGGTCTACTTTCTTAAAAATAAGTTTGAAGTTTTCAATATTTTTAAGAAGTGGAAAACTGCTGTTGAATTGGAAACTAATTTGAAGGTAAAGTGCTTGAAATCGGACAATGGCGGTGAATACATTAGCACAGAGTTTATTGATTATTGTGCTGAACATGGCATTCGGATGATAAAGACGGTTCCAGGCACTCCTCAACAGAACGGAGTGGCAGAAAGGATGAACAGAACTTTGAATGAGAGGGCCAGGAGTATGAGACTCAATGCTGGGCTTCCAAAGACGTTTTGGGCTGATGCAGTGAATACTGCTGCTTATCTTATCAACCGGGGGCCATCAGTACCATTAGGTTTCAAGATACCGGAGGAAGAATGGAAAGGAGAAGCTGTCAGGTATGGGCATTTAAAGATATTTGGTTGCAGCGCTTATGATCTTATGAAAGATGGTGACAAGTTAGATGCTAAAGCCAAGAAATACACTTTCATTGGATACGGGGGAGACAGCATGGGTTACCGGCTTTGGGACTGTGAAAGCAGAAAGGTAATCAGAAGTAAGCATGCTACATTCAACGAGGCTGAACTTTATAAAGACAGAAGCACGGCAAACTCAAAGATTCAGAAAGAGCAAATTGAGTTTGAAAATGAAGTCATCAGAAACAGAGAGTCTGAAGATACTCAAGGCAGTGGGAGCATAGAGAATGATTCCAGTACTGACGAGCTTGAGGATAATCAAGGAGATTCTGTTGATAGTGACAATTCAGAAGATGAATCTGCAGTTTCACCCATGCAGCCACAGCCAGTTGAAACACAGTGGGTCAGGAGATCCACTAGAGTCACTAAACCTCCAGAAAGATTCAGTCCATCAGTCAATTACCTTCTTTTGACCGAAAACGGAGAACCAGAAAGTTATCTTGAAGCAGTAAAGCAGAATGATTCGTTTCAGTGGGAGCAGGCTATGAAGGAAGAAATGGGTGCCTTGCACAAGAACAAGACATGGGTTCTTACTAAGCTTCCGCCAAGCAAGAAGGCACTTCAAAATAAATGGGTATTCAGAATCAAGGATGAGCCTGATGGGTCTAAACGGTACAAAGCCCGTTTAGTGGTCAAAGGTTTTCAACAGAAAAAGGGAGTGGATTATAATGAGATATTTTCCCCAGTGGTTAGAATGACCACCATCAGATTGGTTCTAAGCATTGTAGCTGCAGAGGGCTTACATCTAGAGCAACTAGATGTTAAGACAGCATTTTTACACAGTGACCTTGATAAGGATATCTATATGGCACAGCCTGAAGGATTTCAGATTGCTGGTAAAGAAAATCTGGTCTGCAAACTAAAACGAAGCTTATATGGTCTGAAACAAGCTCCGAGACAGTGGTATTTGAAGTTTGATAACTTCATGATAAGGACAGGGTACAGAAGATGTGAGATGGATCATTGTTGCTACGTAAAGAGGTTCAAGAGTTCATATATCATTCTACTTCTCTATGTAGATGATATGTTGATAGCTGGTGCAGATATGAAAGAGATCAGCAGGTTAAAGAAGCAAATGTCTCAAGAATTTGAAATGAAAGATTTGGGTCCAGCCAAACAAATACTCGGAATGAGCATAGTCCGAAACAAGGAGAATGGTTCTTTAACACTATCCCAGGAGAAGTACATTGGGAAAGTGTTGGAGAAATTCAATATGAATGGTGAGAAGACTAAACCGAGAAACACGCCTTTGGGAAGTCACTTCAAGCTTACCAAAGACCAATCTCCGAGAACAAATGAAGAGAACGCAGAAATGGCTAAAGTTCCTTTTGCATCTGCAGTTGGTAGCCTCATGTATGCTATGGTGTGCACGAGACCAGATATAGCTTATGCAGTCGGAGTTATTAGTCGCTTCATGTCAAAACCGGGGAGAGAACATTGGGAAGCAGCCAAATGGATACTTAGGTATTTGAAGGGTACTACAAAGATGGGGTTATGTTTCCGAGGTAAAGACGTAATTTTAAGAGGGTATTCTGATGCTGATTTGGGTGGATGCAAAGAGACGTTCAAAAGCACTACGGGGTACATTTTCACAGTGGGAGGAACCGCAGTTAGTTGGATGTCCAAACTTCAGAAAAGTGTAGCTCTCTCAACAACCGAAGCAGAGTACATGGCAGTTGCTGAAGCCAGTAAAGAGCTGGTTTGGTTGAGAAACTTTCTTGAAGAGTTAGACAAAAAGCAAGCAGATTACTCATTACACTGTGATAATGAGAGTGCAGTGAAACTTGCCAATAATCCAGTGTATCATGGGAAAACGAAGCACATTGGGATGAGATATCACTTTGTTAGAGGGTTGATCAGTGAAGGAACGATGAACTTGAAGAATATCTCAGGTGCAAAGAATCCAGCAGATATGTTCACTAAATCTGTGACGCTGGACAAGCTGAAGTTCTGTGTAACTTCAGCTGGCCTTCAAGAATAATGTTGAGAAGGCAGGTGGCAACTAGGAGAAGCTAAGCACAGATGAAGTTTACAGAAGTACAGAGGAGTGGAGTGCAGTTGATTGTGTTTCGAAGCCTCCAAGTGGGAGATTGTTGGGCTGTAGGCTTCGGCCCACTCAGACCTGGGAGTCATTTAAACAAAGAGCAGCAGCCTGCTCTAGTTAAATGTGCAGGCAGCCCTAGTTGGGCCTATTTCTTTGATGGCAGTCAGGCCCAGAACCTTATTTAAGTGCTTTACCCTAATTGTTTGCCTATATATTGACTCCTGTACTTGTAAAACTATTATCTGTATCATTCATCATCTCAATAAAGAAGAAAACCCTAGTTGCCCCCGTGGATTAGGTCAGTAACACTTACTGGCTGAACCACGTTAATTTCTGTGTGCCGTTTCTTCTCGTTCTTTTCTCGTTTTCAGATTTGTGTGTGTGTGCGCCCTAACCTTAACACACTCAACAGCATAAAATATGCTAACCTGGCATATTCCAAGGCCAGAAAAGTTCTTTGTATGTTCCCAATCTTCTTTGTCAAATGGATCTTCAATTGATACAATTGGATACTCTGATGCAAATAAAATGGACGTAGATGGTAAAAAAGAATGAACATTGAGTCTCCAAGTTTAACAATAGTAAATAGTATCTTCCTAGACAACAGATTGTGATTTACCTGTACAGAGTTCGCTGTACAACTCAACCATATTCTCCCCTGACTTAAAATTTTGTCCGGATTTATTTGGAGTTTTAAAATCCAAATCATACTTCGTGCCTAACATTGACAAGGTATTAAAATCGCTTGTCAGTAAAAGGGTTACATGGGCTATACAAACAAGAAAGCAGTAAATGTTACCTATGCAAAACTGAGTAGCAGCAGCATCAATAGCGATTTTAATTTTCTCGTTGTATCCTGTTCTGCCTACAGCCTCCTCAATAAGGTCAAGAGCTTCTTTAAAGCTGCAAATACAATTTTCCAAATATCAAAAGCTCGTTAAGATGGATAACTCAAGCAAGTCAGAACTTGCCTCGATATGTTTGGAGCCAACCCACCGTCTTCACCAACATTGCATCCATGTGCACCACATTTCTCTGTTATAACAGCCTGCCATTAAAATAATGAATGTTGAACTCAATGAGTATCTACCATATATTGACTATAAATAGGGAAAGAATCTTAAGCATTATCATCTTCTATTTCCCTAGTGTGTCACAATAGACAATAGGGATATGTAGATCCATACTTATAATAATACACTATAATCTAAACAGGCCTATTAGGATGAGTGTCCACCCTATTTCCTGGAATAAAAATAACCATGAAAGTATTGGCTTCTTAAATAACATTTTTTTAGCATTTATGAGTAGTACATGCCAATATTTTCAATGAACTTATAACAGTGTTGCTTTTTCATTATTTTGGCTTATCAAGTTATCATAACATGAAATGGATAAAATTGTTATGCCTCCAATGGTCAAAATTTAAACAGTGTACAGTTGATAATTTGTCAACAGCGATTGGCGACAGAAACATATCAAATGGAAAGATCACGTGATGTGCAATTTTGTTGCATAAAATCACCTTCAAATGATGATAGGTTTCAGAGCCCATTTGCAATGCCTCCTCGAATCTTTTTGCTCCCACAGGGAGAATCATAATTCCCTGAAGCATAAAACAATTGTTAGATGAGTTTTATTAATAATGCACAATAAATTGCTAGAAGAGTAAGAGTTATATATAGAGGTATGCGTACAACCAAAGATAACTAAAGCTTTTGAAAAAGTGAATAATAGAGAAACCGATTAGAAAATCATTCAACTAAAAATTTGTCTCATGCCTCCCGTTCTTAGTAAGCAGATATACAAGTAGTTTATGCTTATCTGTAGATAAATGAGGAGAAACACCAACCCGTATAGCTAAGTTGTTTCCTGCATGCTGTCCACCACTTATGAGAGTGAAGGCAGGGACAGGAAGAAGCAAGTTGGTTTTTCCAGAAAGATCAGCGATGTGTTTGTAAAGTGGGACCTGAAAATAATGTATATTCAAATACATCATAGTCTGTTTGAAAAGATTAAATGATCGAAATGCTAAACTGAAAGGTGCATGCCTCCTTTTCAGCAGCTCCAGCTTTGCAAGCAGCCATAGATACAGCTAAAACGGCATTTGCTCCAAGATCTCCCTACATTCATGCAAAATCACAAAGACTGGCATTAAAAACCTATGCAATCCATATAACTCACAGCTTCAAAGTCACAAAAGCTTGGGCTTTTGATTCTTATTAACTACTCAATGAGATAATACTTTGCCTTGCATTAGCAAAAAGAATCATCAACTGACCCTATGACAGTAGAATCGCCCTGAGGATAGTTTACCTTCTTATCTGTTTTATCCAAATCTATCATCGCCTGATCAATTTGAGACTGAAGTGTTGGATCCATACCAATCAATGCTTCAGATATTTTCTCATTAATATTCTTAACTGCTTTACTCACACCATTCCCAAGATACATCCCTCTGTCTGCATCACGTAACTCGATAGCCATGGCCTCATACCTGAATTTGAGAAACACAATAATATTAGACCACATTGCTTCATTGGCAACATTGGAAGCAGCTTCCCATGATTTAAAGTGAGGCAAAGTGGCTACAATCCAAGAAGTCCATCACTGATATGATACTCACAAAGTCCATCCAACTATGGCATGGATTTAAATCTAACTGCCTGTTTCAAACAAATTAAAATTAAAGCAGAATTTGAAATGGACGGCTAATTAGCATGGTTTCCAGATGTCTCTGCAATTGCTAAAATTCACAGCCAATCCAGCACTCTAACATTGAAAGCTTGAGGCTAACCTCGAAATTGTGGGGAATTAAATATTCAGGCTATGCAAAAGTCTTACATTCCCAAAGAACCACCACTGGGAGAAGAAGCTCGAAACATGCCTTTATTTGTGTACAAATCCACTTCGACTGTAGGAATTCCTCTGCTGTCGAGAATTTGCCTCGCTTTCAGCTTAGTAATCACCGAAGGCACCGCTTTCCTCATATGATTAGACTGTAACCAGTGAGATAAAAGGAATCAGTAAATGCAAATCGAAACATAGTCTGTGCGTTCCACTCAGAGAAGGAAGCTGGAGCATACGATGAAGAGGACGGGATCGTTAGTCTTTGCCCGGACGGCAGCATTGACGGCGTCTTCGATTTTCCGGGAAAGCATGTGCTTATCCAGATATTCCTGCACTGACATTTTCTCGTTCTCGTGGGGGGTGAAGACGATTTTTTCTTCAGGAGAGCTGAAGGCGATTTTTTCTTATGATATGTCTGATATCATTGGAATTTAACGGCGGGAGGACAGGGTTTGATTCGCGAACCGCAGCTGTGTCGACCTGGCAGCCGGTTTCTACATCTATCCCAGATAAGGATGGCAATGGGGGCGGGGGCCGGTGGGGAACCGCCCCGTGGGGGGGGAGTTGGGGCAGGTGGTGGGGTGGGGCGGGTGGTGGGGTGGGGGAGATATTTTCTCCCCGCATAAATATGGGGCGGGTGATGGGTTATGCACCCCCGCACCGTCCCCGCCCCGTCCCCCGTAATAATTAATAATAATAATCTCAATAATAATATTTAATAATAATAGTAATACTAATACGAAATAATTAAAATAGCATGGTGGCCCGGTGGGTTTAGTGGTTTCCTATCTAATGGATTGTGCGTAATTGATCTATGTAATTCTTGTTTAATAATTAAGCTATCTTGTAAAATTGCTTATCAAAATCATAAAGTAAAATGATTTTTTTATAGATAAAATAAAATGAATCTGGGAAAGTTATAAAGTGATATTAGCTTAAACGCCTCAGGCACGGTGTGAAAGTTTTTTTCCTTTACTATTATAATGCATTAATTCTTTTCTTTTGAATGTCATCTTTATGATTGTAGTTAGGGCTCTTAAAATTTGGTGATCATATGTCGTCCTAGATGCCGTCAAATGACCATGATTGATGAATGCAGAGCTATGAAGCACGGATACTTCGCTAGGGTAGCGTATCGGCGTATCCGATACGTTCCCGTATCCGATACTCTAGGATACCCGTACCGTACGTTCCCGGGCCGTATCTGCAATTTTTAAAAGTTTCCATTTTTTTTTGTAATTTTTTGAAAGTTTCCGATACTCGTATCCTGACGGATACCCGTATCAACTTTTAAAAAAAATCCCAAAATTTACTTAATAAAATTCTAAAAAAATGAAAATCTAAAACTACATTTTACTTGGTAATCAAATAATGGGCCTATATGGCTATATCCGAATTAAGTCATTAACTCATACTCCGAATTGGATACTTGCACTTTTAATTTCAAGATTGTAGTTGTTTGACTTATTTCTCATTTTAAATTAATGACTTATTGACTATATTTATATTTCGAGATGACTAGTGTATATGAGAAATATTATGAATTTATTACTAAGTATCTTGAAAAAGGAAAATGCTTCAAAGCAATGAATAGGTAGACATCATAGGATATTATATGTATATATATATATATATATATATTAAAAAAAAATCTATTTTTAATATTTATAAATAGACCCCTATAACTTTTAGTATTTGTAAATACACCCCCATAACTTTTAATATTTATAAATATGGCCCCGTATCCGTATCCTACCTTTTTTGGTTTTGACGTATCCCCGTACCCGTTTCCGCGTTTCCGCGTTTCCGCGTACCGGTATCGGTGCTACATAGATGCAGAGTTTAAGAAAATATTATAGAGCTAATCAATGCTAATTTAGAGTTTGATAAAAATTACTAATTTAGAACGCGTATAATGTGTTCTAGATTTGAAATGGGATGTAAGATTACATTGACACTTAAAAAGTAAAAAAAAAACTGGCTACTAGAAGTGTTGTTAAATTTTTGAAAAATTGTCAGAGTCTAAAATGATGTTAATTTTTGACGAGTACTTCCCCGTTGGGTACCCGTGGGTCTAGCGGGTCGGGGCGGGGATGGGGCGGGTCGAATAGTAGTGGGGGATGGGGCGGGGGTGGGGGCGATTTTTTAGACACGGGGCGGGGGATGGGGGAGTGAACCCCCGCCCCAACCCCGCCCCATTGCCATCCCTAATCCCAGAGTCCTATTTTGTTCGAGAGCTGCTTGGGGTACCCCAATTTGTACCCCAAAGTGTACACCGTCTGTGTACACAGACATTTGGGTAGAAAGTTCTGCCCTCTTTCAAACGAATTGCCTATGTACACAGGCAATTCAGGGGGATGGGTACAAATTGGGGTACAAATTGGGGTACCTATAGAATTTTTTATTTTGTTCATCCCTGGTCCTAAGGAATAAGGATGTACATGCTACATTACTCCCTTGCTTTCCAATAATGTTAATTAAATAAATAATAATTAAAATACTGTTGAATTAAAAGTAGAAATAATTACATAAATATGACCAAAATAAAGATGGTTTACAAAAATATGATTCATTACTAGAGTAGTAATGAAATCATAGTAATTCATGTTCAAGTTTTGAACTTTAGTTACCACAGCACTACGTTGTAGTAATGAATAGTCGTATTTATGTAAATAAGTTTTATTTCAGTAATATTCTCGTAAAAACCCCTTAAAAGTAATTCTTAAAATACTATTGAAGTTAATCATGATTAAAGAAAGTCGTCATTCAAAATGGCGGTTTTTCTCTTACAGTACATTTTTCTGGAAAGAAACTCTCACTTTTTCCTTAAAATTGTTATAACTCTTTTATTTATGGTACATTTTTACAAAATAAAATATCGGATTTTATATTGTTTGTGATCTTTCCAACGGTAACAAGCTTACATATAAAAAATTATAACAAAACATTTATTAAATATCTAGTTTTAGATGGATTCTTTTTAAAATTTTACAAATACAATATTGGTATCATATGAAACAACATAAATAAATAAAAAAAATTGGTGTATCTTTAAAAAAAACTAGATTACAAATAAAAAATTTAAAACAATTGCCAAATATTAAAGAGTTGGCATGCCAAATGCAAGGCAACTAGGGTGGGGTGAACATCACCCTCTTTTGAGAGGGTGAACAAATTTATTTTTCTTGTCCGAAACCGGAATTCCCACGGATATCGGCTTCCCAAAGGTTAGCCGGGGTCATGGGGCCCTTACAGGGGATCTGTCTGTTGGATATTGGAGGCTCAACAAGGGCATATCTGATAGACTGATACCACAAAAATAGGTGAATCACTTGAATATGCAGAAATTAATTTAAGATTTTTGATTCAAGTGATTAAATTAACTAAATATGTAGAATTATGAAAAAATTATATTTATTTTTTTGAACGGTTGCCACAAGATTTACAATGTTTGAATGGTCATAGACTATTGTGCTTTCGGTCGGTAAATGTTTCTGACCGGTTAAACGGCGACGACGGCGACGATGTTCTCGAACTCTAGCAACTGCGGCTGCCGGGAAACAGGTTACATTTAACCGGGAAACCGGTTACTTACCGACCGAAAGGGCTTAATTGAACGTTTTTTAGTAGTTCGAGGACTTAATTGAGTGTTTGTAAAGTACGAGGACCTACTCGACTTTTAGTACGGGGGCTTATTTGATAGTTTTCCCTTTTAAATATTTGCATATGAAGTGTTGGAAACACGGTTTTACAAATTAATATTATGGCCATTTTGGGGCTAAAATATGCAACACGCCCACGTCTCGATTTTAACACGACTAAATCCTAACATATTATACTATGCAAGATGAATGTCTCTGTATATTATTTGTAGAAACCCATTTTGAAATGAATGAAAATGGTCCTCTGAAAGATACACGTGGAATTATGCCTCACGCATGCATCGTTGTTGACATCCAGTTCGTCGGGTTAGGGTCTTAAACCGAACGCCCGAGTATATGACTTAATGATAATTCTCTTTATTTACTCTCAAATTTTGATAATGCTTGGAAATAGACACAATCTTTCTTTCTAAAGGTGTCTTTTGTGTGGAGAGTTTCTAGGCCGAACCTCTATAATATATTATATACCCATGGCCGGCTGCATTTCTATCTATCCTAAAAAATAATGATTTTGACATTCCTTCCTGTTCTCATCCGCTACTCCATTCATAGAGTTCGCTTGTGCTCTTCGGGAACGTACAAATCATTTTATCACGGGAAGTGATTGCAGCTTGTGTTGTGGGAAAATTCGTCTTAAGAAGACAATGATTCATTGGGCTAAATTTCCTCCAAGAATTTGTATTTACTCTTTCTATCTATAATGAATGCACATTAAAGTAATTTCCTTCAATACTCACCTTTGTGCCGAGTCACTAGTTCCTTTTAGTTTTTGAAAAATATTTTTGATACCATTCTAGTGACGCTGCGTTGGCGCGGAGCTAAACCTAGCTAACAAGTTCACCGAGAATGCTATATCTGGTCAAGTGCACCGTGTTAAGTACAATAATGCGCCTATTGAACTTAGGTAGGGAATTTTGGCTCTGAGTGCTTCTCCGTCTTCTTCCTTTCGACGAAATGGATCCTTTTATGATCTAAACTTCGACCAACCATGTGAGTGCTAACAGGGTGCACTTTATCCATATTAAATCGCCTGAGCATCTTTTGGATATACACAGACTGATGGATTAATACTCCACAAACTCGATGTTCTAGCTTAAGGCCTAGACAAAATCGGGTTTTCCCAAGGTATTTCATCTCAAATTCAGATTTCAGATGGCTGGCGGTTTGTTTTATTTCATCAAGAGTGCCAATTATGTACATATCATCAACATATACAGCCACAATTGCGAATCTGGAACTTATTTTCTTAATAAATACGCAGGGGCATAGTTCATCGTTCATATGTCCCGTCCCAATTAAGTAGTCACTTAGGCGGGTATACCACATCTGCCCAGATTGTTTTAATCCGAAAAGTGAGCGCTTCAATTTGATTGCAAAGGCACTCCGTGCTTTAGAGTCACTTGATTTGGGTAGTGAAAGTCCTTCGGTCACTTTCATCTATATCTTTGAACCAAGATCCCCATAGAGATATGCAGTAACCATATTCATTAGTTGCATTTCCAGTCCTTCGAAAACTGCTAAACTCACTAGGTATCAGAATGTTATAACGTCCATTACGGGAGAGCATGTCTCCTTGTAGTCAATCCCAGGGCGTTGTGAGAAACCTTGCGCCACGAGCAAGCCTTGTATCTCAAGACTTCATTCTTCTCATTTCGCTTTCTGACAAATACCCATTTATGTCCTACAGCCTTTACACTTGGTGGGGTTAGCACTACCGGAGCAAACACTGATCTTTTTTTCGGAGAATCTAGTTCTGCCTGAATTGCTTCTTTCCATTTAGGCCAATCCGCTATTTGTTGACATTCTACAATAGAGCGTGGTTCGCTATCATCGTGCTATATTATTTCTTGAGCAACATTAAATGCAAACATGTCATCGATCTGTATGAAAGATGTTTCCATCAACACATGTGTATTTTCACTACCCATTGAGATTTTCCTATCATTAGAGCATCCTCCAGTAATGATTTGTGGACATAACTGTAATCAAAGATAATCTCATTGGAGGGGTGTTATACATCGATGATTAGTGGATCGGGTTGTGCCATACTCGTCCTTCTCTTCCTTCGGCGAGTATCAATTGAACCAAGTGGTCTTCCTCTCTTCCTTTGAGGAGCCACGACCTTAACCACACCTCCACTAAGTGTGTTTGTAATGCCTCCTACTATGGCACATTTGCCGCTGGTATGTGTGATCTTGTCACTTTAGCGATGTCTGTAAATGAATCATGCATAGAGTTTGCTACATTTTGGAGATCGATCATTCTTTTAACTTCACTTTCACATTGTGAAGTGCGGGATATCAAAATGAGACAAGGTCGGATCGCACCAGGTCAATTCATGTCGTCCCTTCGAAAAGTTCGTTTTCCTATCTCCCCCTAATGACGTGAATGTTGTCTCATCAAAGTGAAAATCCGCAAATCATGCTGTAAAAAGATCGTTTGTCAAAGGTTCTAAATAGCGGATGATTGTTGAAGATTCGTATCCAACGTATATACTTATTCGCCTTTGAGGACCCATTTTAGTACATTGTGGGAGCGCAATTGGCACATATACTGCAGAACCAAATATGCTTGGATGTGAAATGTCAGGTTCATATCCACTGACTATCTGGTACACAAAAAAATGGTTGGTTTGCAGTGGGTCTAAAGAGAATAAGTATTGTTGCATGTAATATTGCATATCCACATGCAGATATGGGCAAGTTGGTGCGCATAACCAATGCCCTAACTGTCATTTGTAGTCTTTTGATTGTAGTTTATGCAAGACCATTTTGTGTATGTACATGGAGAACATGATGCTCTACATCGATCACGATGGACATGCAATATTCATCAAAAGTCTTTGATGTAAACTCACCAGCATTATCAAGTCTTATTGACTTGACATGATTATCAGGGTGGTGAGCCCTTAAACGGATTATTTGTGCTAGGAGCTTTGCAAATGCAGCGTTCCGTGTGGACAGTAAAGCAACGTGTGACTAACGGGTCGATGGATCCACCAAAACCATAAAGTATCTAAATGGTCCGCATTCTAGATGGATGGGTCTACATATATCTCTTTGTGTTCTTGGTAAGAATGAGATGTTTTCTTTTGTGTCTTTGACATATGATGGTCTCGATCCTATTTTTGCTAAAGAGCAGGCTTTACAAAATGTCATTTTTTATCTGGACATAGCTAGAGATGCATGAGCTAATTCTTCTCGTAGTTCAGAAGATGCTTTTTCAGTTTGTACAGATGTAGGGCTAACACCTTTCAATGTGTTTGACTTTTGCCCATATTTATTCCTTCCTCGAAAGAAAGGATGTCCATGTGAATTTTTTAATATACGAAACATCATGTCACGACCAGAGTGTCCAAGACGATCGTGTCAAAGCTTGTATGAGTCTGTGTCCCAAATTTCATCGTTGGTGACAACATAAGATTCAAAGATCCAAATAGTGGTGACATAAAGTCCACTAGATTGACTCATTAATTTCGCTAGTATGTGTTTTCTTCCGCATTCATTAGAGGTAATGTATAAATACTCTACACCATTCTCACGGTGAGTTTCCACATGAAACCCATCATCACGAATATTTTTAAAACTTAATAAGGTCCGGGTAGCTCTAAGTGCATATAGAGCGTCTGTGACGATGAATCTTGTGCCATTAGGCAACAT
The DNA here is from genome assembly GCA_945859915.1 of Cuscuta epithymum. NCBI lineage: Eukaryota > Viridiplantae > Streptophyta > Magnoliopsida > Solanales > Convolvulaceae > Cuscuta > Cuscuta epithymum. The sequence continues at coordinate 368,867 of CAMAPF010000249.1, forward strand.
AAATTGGGTAGTACCTCGCCCTCTTAGTACATTTGAAGATCCAATCATTGTACTCACATAAGAATTAGGCTATTAATTTGACAAATGATTGCCTATTTCGTAGGATAGTGTGTGTGGTCCCACTATTCCTCAAAGTGTGGCTTTTGTAGTGGGTTGATGATGATGAGAGGAGAGAGGAGAGTGCTACAAAGGTCTGCTACGATGTTTGACACAAAAATAATTTAGGGCTTCTAGTCTAGAGTATACAAGCTGATAACGTGTTGTAGGGAAGTGAATCGTGTTCTTATTCCATTAGTAAGCCCCCTTTAAATAGGAGGGATTAGAGGTTTACCAGACATGACTCAATGAGCCAATTAGATCAATACATATAAACCCTAGATACACTTTCTGTCTATAACGAATGCACATTAAAGTAATTTCCTTCAACATTTATGAATATTTATGAATATGTAAATCTTAATTATTTAAATTGAATTAATTATTGATAGATTTTGTATTTCAAAAAAAATCATTGAGAGATTTAACTTTAATGTTATTTGACAAAAAAGAAATATGAAATTGATTTTGCAAAATATTTTGGAAGGGAGGTAGCACGTAGTTAGAGTTCTAAACAAACTGAAAAGAAAACTTACACGAGTATTCAAAATCACAAGACTGTCATCGTTCTGCCCTTCCCCAGTTTCGCTGCCCCAATTTCCGCTTATATACTGTGCCGCCTGTGCGCACACACTATACCCCGTTTCCATATCAGCCCCAACTCTCGAACTGAAGGAGGATCGGCCATCGCGACACCGCCGGTCGCCTCATATACTGCTACTGCCGCAGCGCGGGACTTTAAGTATTTCCGAATTTTTATGTTCTCATTAATTAATTAATTAATTGAGTTTTTGAATCTATTCGTTACTCAATTAGATGATTGGTGCTATATTGCTATTTGTTACTTCCTAGCTGTTGATTAAAGGCTCCGTCCCTGAACCTGGATTTCTTTGACACCAGAAACCCTAGCAAGATTTTACTGTGAAATATGTTTGTCCATGTTCGCGGTTCTTTCTTTCTGTATCGAGTAAACTCTATTAGCGTATTTTTTTTTCTATTGACGTTGAAATGGCATCCTGAGTGAGATGTTATCGCATTTTCAGAACATATGAAAATCCAATCAAAGTGCTTGATGTCCCGTCTTTTATCTTTTTTGCTGTACTGGTATTCTATGTTGTGCTTGTGGCTGATGACTTCCATTGCCTTGACACTCTTTAAAAAGGGTCAATTGAATGAGCGAGAATTAATATGTTCCTTTGAGGGACTTTGGTAGCACTAGAAGCTAACTTATGAATGTGTACCATGGAATAAGTACATGATCAAGGATAGAGAAATTTTTGTTGATACCTTGCTGATCGTTTCAGATTCGTGTAGTCAACTGGCCATTGTTAGCCCTAGTTTCACATTATCAGGTCACCCGATAATTTGGGTGCATCCAATTTATTCCAAGTAAACTCTAAACTTAGAAAGTCTTAATTTTTCTGGGTTACAGCAGTTAAAACAATCCGCACTCAATCAGCTACCAGGGAGTTGAATTTTAAACAATGTCCTAGTCAACCGGTTGCATCTTCTCTTTATTATCTCTTTATTATCAAATGTAGTTGTGATGGGTTTTCATTTCAGGTTAGAGTCATTCAAAGCTTTGCTGCACGGTTGTATGCATCTCAGGAACTGATATCATATCCCTGAGCTGATATGGGTTTTGATATTGAGTGTATAATTGACATCCACAATTATCCTGGGGAATATTTCTGTCCCGTTTGCCGCACTCTCGTATACCCAAATGAAGCACTTCAGTCTCAATGCACTCATCTCTATTGCAAAGCTTGTTTGGCACATGTTTCTAATGGGGACAAGGCATGTCCATATGATGGGTATTTAGTGCTTGAAGCACATTCCAAGGTTAGGTTATGAGACTAATTTTATTTTTCCTTTCAAATGATTTACACTTTTTCATTGCATTAAAAATCCTGAAATATTTGCTTATCATGGCAGCCTCTTATTGAAACAAACAAAATTCTTGCCGAGACCATTGGCAAAGTCAAAGTGCGCTGTCTATTTCATAAAAGTGGATGTACATGGGAAGGAATTTTATCTGAATGTACCTCACATTGTCCTGGATGTGCTTATGGAAATTCCCCAGTTATATGCAACAGGTGTGGAGTGCAAATTGTGCATCGGCAAGTGCATGAACATGCTCAGACTTGTGCAGTGAGTGTATTAATGCCCATTTCTTTCATAGGGATCTTCTATGTTACCTTACTGAATTTAAATACGGAGTACTTATTTTTTACAGGAAGATTCTATAAACCCTAGACAATTTAATGAGTTTTGACTCTTTTCTCATCATCTGACCTTTCCATGATATGTTTAAGAAAAAAAGCGTCTCACGATTTTAGTCCTCCCATCTCTTCCATCCTCAACCAAAAAAATAAACAAGTGTACCAAGCCTTCCCTATTTTTTAGGGAACCATAGATACTAAGTATTATTTCATATGCTTGCATACTCTTTTTAGGGATAGTTATATTATATGCTATAATTTAAAAAATGCAGGGTGTGTATCCATCACAGCAGGCTGTAGAAGTTAATCCTAACTCTCAATCTGGAGCACCAGCTACTGCTGCTGCTGCAGGTACTGACCAGAATAAACAAGTTGCTCAACCTAACTCACAAGCTTCTCAGGTTCAGAATCCGCAGATTAGTGCTGCTCCTTCGCTTCCTGGTCAAGATCTCAACCAGCAAACTAATGTCAATTCTCAAGCCCCAACTGCTGTGGCTACTCCTGAACAGTGGTACCAACAACAGTATCAGCAATACTATCAGCAGTATGCTGGATATGACCCTTATCAGCAGTCTTATCAACAGTACTATCCCTACCAACAACAGGGTGTGCAACAATATCAACAACACCCACCACATGTGCAAGGGCAAACACAGCCTCAAGTCTACGGCCAACCTCAGCTCCAGGCTCAACCACAATCTTATCCCCAGGTGCAACCTCAACCATCAACTCAATCTCAGCCTCAAGCCCAAGTTCCAACGCAAGTGCAGGTCCAACAGCATATTCAACCTTTGGCTACACAACACCAGAACCAAAGTCAAGTCAACCAACAACAATTATTTCAGCCTCCTGTACAATCGCATGCACAAGTTCCCCCACAATCATATCCACCTCCTCATGGTCAGGCCCCACAGCCTTATCCAGTGCAGCCACATCCACAAGGATTGCAACATATGCAAGCCCCTCCTTACCAGCAGCCTTCTGTAAATTTGCATAATGCACAGCCATCTATGGCATTACCACAGCAAAATCCTCAAGTCCAACCGCAAGTAAGCATGCACCCTCCTCAGTCTAACCAGCCTGCTGCTGCTCCCATACTCCAGCCTCAGAACCCACTTCAACCTCCTCATGCACTCACAGGACACCAGTCCTACCCACAATCTCAACTTCAAATGCCTGTGAGGTCTGGCGCAAGTGGACCTCTCCCTTCTGCCCACACCCAAAGTCAGGTTCTGCAGCAGCAGCAACCTATGATGCGCCCTCCTCATGCTCCTATTGCCAATCAACAACAGGGTATGCTGACTTCTCAAGGTCAATTTGTTTCACAACAATCCTTGCTCCCCCCAAATGCTCAATACAATGGCCTTCCAGTTCAGTCACGTCCTCCTCAAGCAACTCAACTACCGGTGTCTCAGCAGTATCCCCAGCAGCCATTTGCGGGTGCATTCCCTAGCCAGTCACACCAGCAAGGTCCCTCTGTGCATCAGCAGCCGGCTTACTTACATCCACCTGGTCCTCCTCATATGGCACCTCAATCAACTCAAAGCTATCATGCCCCTGTCCAATCACAGCCAAATGTTGTGTTAGGTCCTGGCATGCACCCTCAATCATCTCACAATTATTTTGGAAAAGCAATGCCTCCTGCATCTAGTGGATCCGGTGTTGCACATCCAAATCTAGCAGTGCAACATGGCTCAAACCAACCACCTAATGGTCATTATTCAAACTCTGTGAACAACCAACTGCAAGCTTCTATAGATCAAAAGAAATCTGTAGCACATGAGGGCCAAGTTGACCCCACATTCACAAAACTTGAACACAAAGCAAAAACTACAATAACTTCTCAAAACAGTGCTGGCAAGGAGGGCGGTGTGCTTGGAACTGAATCTTTTGAAACTAATGCTGTAAAACTGGAAACAGGCATGATCAGTGAACAAGATACCGCAATGGAGTGTGCGAGAAGCAATCACACTGATAAAGGCAATTCTAATGACCCTGCAATGAAGCAAACTGTTAAGGAAGAGCATAGTGGGAATGCTGCAGAGTTGTCATCTGGTGCCAAATCAGCTCATACTGACGGTTTGATAGACAGAGCCTCTGGTAGATTGCCTGGTAATTTTCATCCCCATACAGGCTTTGAAGTTTCATCTAACACTTCTCAGGGATTTCCTTCAAGTGCTTTGCCTTTTGGTTCAGCTGGTATGGGAAGAGCACCACTATCTGGACCTGAAGGCCACTTTGCCCCCCATCATACTCCTTTGAATGTCAATGAAAGTCACTTTGGGCAGCAGCATCCAACTAATCGAATGGAAGCTGAAATGTTCCATAACAGAAGGATGAATGGAATTGACAGAGGACTGCCATATCACACTGAACATTCTCATGATGAAAGGTTGAAAGTCTCAGGTGTGGATCATTCGGGAACTTTTCCAGGAGAACCTCGTTGGCCTCTTGATCAAGGTGATTTGGAGGGAGCATTTATTTTAATATACTTCTATATATTTCTTATTTTTTAGTAGTCATGGACCCTGAACTTCTGATACTCAAATTCTTTTTGGTTTGCTATTGTAGCTGGACCTGGTCCATTTGACAAGGGGCCTCATGGATTTAACTATGACAGTAATGCTCTTGCTCCATCAAGATTTTTGCCACCATATCATCCTCCTGGTGCCCCATTCAATATTGGTGGTGCAGAGAGAGAATTGCGGCATAGTCTGCTTAATGACGAGAGAAGAAATGCTGATTTTGTCCACAGGCATACTGATTTTCTTGGACCAGGACATGGATTTGGTCCTGAACGCATGGATCGCTTTGCTCCTAGGAGTCCTCCCAGAGAATACTTTGGCATCCCACCCCGTGGATTTCTTCCTCATGGTCCTGCTGGTTTTGATGATCTTGATGGCAGAGAAGCACACATGTTTCCTGGAGGGTCTAGACCTTTCAGACATCCTCCTAATCCAGTTAGGAACTCATTTCATGATGACGGGTTCCTTCCTTTGCATCGCCACCCACGGGGAGACATGGTGGGCGAGCATATGGTACCTAGACATTTGAGAGGGGTTGATCCTTTGGGACGTCGAAATTTGCACATTGGAGAACCTGCTGGTTTTGGTCCATTTGGAGGCCCTGGTAGTTTGCCGCATCTACCGTTTGGTGAATCATTTGGAGGGAACAAGCCAGCTTTTCCGCGTCCTGGGGAGCCTGTTTTTAGGAGCAGATATTCTCTACAAGGAGTTTCTAATGAAGAAACTTTTATGGAAAGTCTTGTCATCTTTTGAATTTTTCCATTTTTTTTATTAACTCTCATTTTTTATCCACTCAATTGTTAGTCAATTTAGCAATTCAATGGGACTAGGAGAATCATGTAATGCTGAATGTTTTTTAACATTTCAGGGTGATGCTGACTCCTTCGATAGAACAAGGAATAGGATTTCACTGAGTATGGGCTGGTGTCGCATTTGCAAGGTTGATTGTGAAACCATGGAGGGCCTGGATATGCATTCACAAACAAGAGAGCACCAAAATATGGCTATGGATATGGTTAGAAGTATCAAGGAACAAAACAAAAAGAGACAAAAGTGAGTAATATTTCTGTTTATAACTCTGTTAAGTTTCACAACAGAATGTTTGCAAGCATTCTTCCCATTGGTAATTTTTGCAGGAGTAACACAGCAGTTGAAGAGGGAGGGAAGATTAGAAATGCTGCTTTTGAGGGTGGTGCTAACAAACCTTGAGTCCTGCAGCGTATTGCAAGGATTAGAAGGTTGTGATTGCTGGTTGCAGATCATCTGTATTTGAGTAGTGATATTTGTTGTGTAGTATTTGATTTTCATGTCTACTTCTCACCACAGGGGCATTTACCCTATTTCCCTCATTTCAGGTGGATGCCTTCTTCGGGAGATGGTTTTGGGAAGTTGGAAGCCAAATTCTGTTGCAGTTAAGTGTGTCTTGTTTACAACTTTGAGATCCTTATTTATGCTGGGAGAATTTTGTCAGTTTATTAGTTGACTAGTTGAGCTGTTCTGCACTTCTGCTGATGGAATTTGAGACCATATGCTGATAAATGTTGTGTACTTTATTTTGCGATTTGAATTGTACAAGTGCCTTTAGATAATTTGTGAAGAATTAATCTTGCTATGGGTCACAGTCACCATTAATCATATTAGCAGATAACAGAACCCTATTCCCCAGACGAGATGGAAAAAGGGTTACTTGGAGCCAGAAATGAGATAATATGTGACTACTTCTTTAGTAGCCGAGTAGGTTGCAGAGGCTTTTTGGTCATGATATCATTGAAAACCGTCAATCATCTATGCTTCAAAAGATCTAGGAAGTTTAGGAGTAGAAGTATATGAAATCACACCTGTGAAGAACTTAATTTTATAACCTATGAAATATTTTGACTAGTACAAGTCTCATTTAAATTACCCCATATTTTTATGGATTATGTATACATGGAATGCTCTCCTTGAAAATATCTTTCTCCCCCCTTTAAAATTAGATGAGAGAAGTAAACATTACTTTCCTTAAAATTACCATCTCATTGGATGAAAAATTAATGTTTATGTTTTTATACTTAATTTGGTCCTTGGTCAAAAGAGACATCTTTGTTCCAATTTTCACTCTTTTCCAAACTGCTGGCCCCATTGCCTTTGCATGTTCCTCTCATAGTTGGCTTAGAACAAAATCTCATCAATTAGTAGTTTTTATCTGTCCTCATTTGAGTTTGGACTTGGTGTTTAGTGGATTAGTTGTTATCTTATTTAGTTGCAACTTTTGAATTTGATGTTTACTGATGCACCACTCTGTCCACTTTGGCCATTAATATATTTGATTGGCTATTAGTAAAAATCATAAAAAAATCATATTTTGAAATTTTACTATGAGACCAATTTTATATTATTTTTTTAATATTATTATTTAATACATTGATGAATAAAATGTGGTCAAACTTCAAAGTAGAGTATTTGAATAGTGTAAAGTCAAAGTGTCACAACTATTAAAGTTGGTCATATTTTTTATTTAAAAATTGATGTACTGGACAGTCACAAAAGATTTTGGGTAATTTTTTTTAATGGTTCATAAAAATTATGTACAAAGTACAAACATTGGGGTCCCATTTTTACTATTATTAGTATGAATGATTTGGTAATTGATTCAACAATTTGAGCCATAACTCCATAAGATACAGGAAAATCAGGGCCACTAAAATAAACTAGTGGCATTGATTTTTTTTGTGATAAACCTTTTTAGTAATGATGACCCTCTAAACCAAGAGGTAGAAGACACTTCTGAAACCTTGGGAGCATGTTTTACTTCAGAAAAAAATATCTAGGTTAATTGATTCTATATGAAGCACGTTATCATAATGAATGATCAAAACTCTTTAATAAAGAATCATCACTATTCATTAGGTGTACATGTTGTGAGGCATATATTGTAAATATGGAGCCCATTAGGTAACTATGGAATTGGTTGAATGGACTGAATCTACTGAAATTGCTGTACTTTTGGATGAAATAGTTGAATTGGATGAATTTGTTGAAATCTGGAAAAGTTATATTTGAAACATAAATAAACAAATAAAACATAGAAAAATTATATAGAAAAAGCTAAAGTTGTCTGCTTCATCAACTTTAGCCCATTCAACAAGAAAAGTAACTTCATACTTACTTATTTTGATTATTACACATTTCAGCCTACAAAATCAAAAGCTTAGTGATTGGTAAAAATTAGCTAACAAGGCTCATAAGTCCAGACTCAAGAATAGGGGTTACCAAATGAGATCATAGTTATTGGATGATGAATGCAATTCTTACCATAAGAGGAATGACATGCTCTATAAGTTTATACTCTTTCCGTCCTATTTCTCTTGTCAGCATTGATGGGCATGAGAAATATGGAATTGAAAACTGTGTTGTAAAGATTTACACATACGAGAGAGGAAAAATGTAAACCACTTTATTTTCCTTTATACAAAAATTGACAAAACTTTTTTAGATAACCAAATTAGGAAAGTGGGTAACAGTAACAAAGACCGAGTGACCGAGAAAGTACACATATCCCGAATTATACTGATATTTATCCTATGAATAGTACACATTGAAGTGACTGTCAAGTTGAAATTGCATTTAAATTGTAGAAATCAGTTGAAGTTCATAAGAAATAGAAATGCTAATCTTGCCATCAAATCGTATCGTTACAATAGAATTTTCAATACACATGGTAGTAGCTATGAGTAACTTGTCTGTGTATATTACTTTATAGCGTAGTAGGTACTTTTTTGGGCTCAAAGTTGTGAATGGCAATTAGGAAATCCTTCCTAGGATTCAGGAAGAATTTTTATCTCAATTCTTCACTGCAGTTTTATTAATCATGAAATGTGGTGTTAGCTAATTTTGGACAGTCAATGGGCTACAAGTTTTATGCTGCCAGCCCTTATCGTAATGATGTCTGTTAGAAATTCGAGTGGATACATTTTTTTAATACCAACCAAGGGATATATGATATATAAAGAAAGCGTGCTATTGTAAGCTTCTTAGTCCTATTTTTCCCAGCCTTTTAGGACTCATTCTATCAAAAACCCTGTTTAGAAGGAGATAGTAATCCCAGGCCAAGATGAAGCAAGGTCAGGATAGAAGAGGGCAGCCTGCCACCAACTCACCAAGTAAGCCCTCCTTCTCCTTGTCGGTCTAATTAGGCTTAGGTATTTTATCAAGCTTGACTAGCTGGACAGACTTCCATTAGAAAACCAGTTCTTGATTTTCTTATTTGTTAGTAGCCAACCAAAATATTTTGAGCTTTTCCAACTGCTCCTTAGGCATCACATTATGGGGCGTGGGATGATGAGGTAGTGTCATAGTGTGATAGACCTTCCAGGTCACAGACATGCTTAGCACACTGTTTTAAAGACTTGGTTAGTATAGAATAAGACTTCAGCATACTGTCTTAAAGACTCGATGAGGTAGCAGGACTTTAGTGTGCCAAAGTTGTCTTATATATTAAGGGTCTTATGGCTCCTTTTTTTAGGAAACACATTTTTCTTGTCACAACTTGGGTTCGTCAGGGTGAGGGGGATTCTAAATCTTATATTCTGAAGCTCAGATATCATCAGTTAGTGAAGGCATTTATATGACGCACCTTGTTGAAGCTCGTTACAGTTTTTATTTTAGAGAAAAGGAAATTTTATTGAAGATGAGTAAAGTACATTAGAGGGAAGATAAAAAGAAGATAAAAACAACCAAAAGAAGAAACGACAAAAAGAAAATAAACTCAAAATGTCCCAACCCGAAAAACGTCTCTTTTTTAAAACGCAATTTGGATGTACAGTACAACTCCTTTCAATGGCCTACCATATCAACCTCTGTTCTAAAAATCGTTCTAGGCGCCCGACTAGTCCTTGCCTAGGCGCTAGGCGGTGGTCGGGCGCCCCGATTTTCGTCTAGGCGCTCCGACTACTTGGTTTTCCGCCTAGTTGAATTAGTCGGCCGCCTATGGCGCTTAGTTGCCTGCCTAGAGCGTCTAATCGGCCGCCTAGGCCGTCTAGATTCGTCGAGCATTACTTCACTATTTAATTTTAATCTTCTAAGTGATATATGTACTTTAACTTTAGCCATGGATATAAAGAAATGAAGTTGTAAATTAAGATAAAACTATATAGTCTGTATATATACCTAAATTTTATCATTATTTATATTTATAACATAATGAAGTTAAGTGATTAGTTATTCTATACTACATATGATTAAATGTGATAATTCTATCGTTTATGTTTGTTAATGAATATGTATATATGTATTTTATACACACAAAAATACTATATTATGTATCATATTTATGCAAAAATATCGATAAAAGTAGTGCAATTTCTATGTTTCCGACTAGTCCCCGACTAGGCGCCCGCCTAGGCGCTAGGCACTGGGCTGGCGCCCGACTAGTGTCTAGCGCCTTTTAGAACATTCATATCAACATGGAAAGAAGTTGTTTAGCCTCTTCAAATTTATTTTATTTGCTTAAAAGACATGGTAGTTCTTGTTTTGTTTCAAAGAAGATTTCCATCTTCTTTGTCAAAGAAGATTTCCATCTTCTTTGTCTTCCCTTAATTTTTCTGATACGACGACATAGTTTTAAGTGTTTTAACAATTTTGATGTTAATTATATGGTGTTATTTGTTATGAAGTTAATACTTCTTTTGTGGCTGAAAATATTTTATAATAGATCTTTTTGGTTGAACCTGCCTTTTTTGGGCGTCGCAGAAAAGAGAGAGGATGCTTTCCACAGAGAAAATTGACATTTTTGTTGGATGGCCAGGATATGTTTGATGCACACTTTTATTCAACTGGTAACCTACTGGTGTTTGTTTTGTTTAATATAATCTGACTAACTGGCATTCTTTGTCAGCTAATCACATTTCTAGTTCTCTATACAGATATAGTTAATAGTTATATATTGGTGAAACGGGAGGAAGTGATTAGGGAGTTGGTTTTGTATTTTATGCTAGGAGAAAATAATACACGATTTATATACTTGGGCTCATAAAATGGACTCTTGAACCAGCGAAGTAGACTCTTGAACTAGTCATATAGGAGCACACCAAGGGGATGTTTGAGCAGTAACCTGTCAACCCTAATAGTTCATGCTGTGCAAAGTAAAACTTGTTATGAATCTTTGTACGACACTATTTTTTTTTTAAGGATTTGTAGGACAATATTAAATGTACCTATTTTAAAATGAAACAATAGGAGCATACCCATTAATTTTAGAACAGAAAATAATGACTCAAAACTTGGGGGTTCCAGCATGCAAATTCTATATTTTATCCTTGCTTTTATATATACATTCAAATTGAAGCCTGGAGTGTGCCTGAGAAGCAGTTCATACTTCATACCTCATTGTGGAATTTATTCTTAAAACTATTTTTGGATGGACTAGACCATAAATTTTTTCTTGGTGATAGTTAGACCATGCTAGCTAATTGTAGATTCACCTGAACAGATTTAGGATCTAACTACTAACTATATATTATTTCAAGTTATATCTAATATTTAAATGTACATATAAGGAGTTACAGACTATATCTCGATATGCCCTCGTAAGGCTATGCCTATCATTTAAGTTTTATGTTGTAAGTTATTGGTTTAATGGGTCTTGGGGTGGCTTTATGCATTTTGTGATGGACATGGACTATCCTGGACATCGGCTATTCTACTTGACATACACTAGGATGATGAGAAATTTGATTATTATTCTGTGAAAATTTCATCATTATGATTGAATAAAAAATCGGTTGACATTTAAGGTGTTTGTTTTTTGTTTTTCCAAATTAGGATTTATAATACTAGTTAATAGTTTCACAGCACTAGCCATGGCCAAGTTGAAGGGTTAAGTTTTCACACTTCCCTCAAGGCATTCCAATCCCACAAACCTTTCCAAAAAATAGTGTTATAGTGAATTTGGCTAATGTTTACTTATTTTATCCTATGAAGTCAACATAGTATAAAGTCATACTAAGCTGGTCAATTCAATCTAATCAATCTTTAGTCTTTATCACCAAAGGAAATGAGTCCTAAATGTACTATTCTTAGAATTAGGTTTCTCCATGGGCATACTTTTTGAGAAAATATTTAGAAGTCATGACATGTTGGACAGTTGGTAATTGGCAACCACAGAGATGATACATATAAGTACTTATTGGTGTATCTTTGTGTTTATTAGTCTCTTTAAATCTGAAATTCTCCAGAGAAATGTGTATGGTTTTCCTTCACATATGCTGAAATTTTGTCTAGGGAGTATAATGGGGGTGGATACTTCATAGAACAATTCTTAGTCCTCCGTTTCCAACATTTCACCACTAAGTGGAGTGTATGCCAAAGGTGTAGTATCTGTATGAATCGACCATATGAGAAAGGTGATTCAGGTCTTCTAGATATCTAATTGCTTCTGAGGTGAATAGGGTTCCAAGTGAAAAGGTTTTATGATGACATCTATCTACTCATAATACTAAATGGAATTTAATGACTTTGGGATTACGGGATACACATTCAAATATCAATTTAGGTATACCCAAATGGTTTCTATTGTAATTGGAATGATCATTTTTTAACTTAGTTGAGTATGGGAAATGAACTTAGAATCCTCATATCAACTCTATGATCAAATTCTAACATCATAGCAAAATCTCTTTTGGCTTTAACATTTACAATCATTGATTCCAAATAGAAAGATGAATTTCGAACTTAGGTTAGATTCTTGAAGCTGACAAAGGGTATCCTGCTTAATTGCAACAATCATGTCATTCCTTGTATGTTAGCTATTACTCTGTATTATAATTCATATATGTAGTCAAACAGTGTTTGATGAAATAACTTGATGGGAATATTCTATATATTCACACGTGGTTGTTTAGTGTACGCATTTATTCATTAGTACTTCGATAGACATGTTTTTAGTGAATAATAGATACAGTTAACACATATAGTAAAACCACGAAATACAGGCATCCCAACTAGAGCAAGAAGAGCTATTTGTGAGAAATAATGTGGTAGTGCCTACTAGAATTCAGAGCCTTTATGGATACGGCTAAAGACAAGGGAAGATAAGTGATCTTTTGGCGTAATCTCAATTGTGATTATTTTTTGTATGTATGCTAAAAATAATAATGCAAGCAAAGGCTCGTGGAGCTGTGGATTCTAGGAAGTAGAAACTGTAGAACAATTTACTCTATTGCGTGCCCCTCACAGGGAGTAGACATATTCAATTTGACATATTCATATGAAATAGATGAATAGCAATGAGATCCTCGGTGTAATGTTAAGAATACCTATGATTTCTAGAATTCATCTTTCTTTTGATGTGAAATTCAAGAAAAATAAAAAAAATGAGTGACTATCTCTGAAGTAAAGAAGATCAATAACTGAAGTGGGAGTTCAGTAAAAAATAAAACCCTTTTTTGATGGTTTCTCTCATTCATAATTGTGCATGAGATTTTCATCTAACACCGGCTCCAAAGTGATGATTAAAGATAGATGGTTCTTTCCATAACACGATAACGGATGCTTTTTAAGATGTACCCTGTGAAGGATTAAAAGAAAAACAATATACTACCTCCATTTTCTTTCAATTGTAACACTGGACTTTTTGCACTATTTACTTATTCTACTTCGACTATATTTTATTTATTAAAGTATTACGGAGTATAAATTAAATTTTTAAAAACTATTGTTAAATTCTTCTCATTCTAAATTTTCAAAATATAAATTTTTAATTTTTTTTATTAATAAGGAATGAAAGATATTAATGGTCAAACTTGTGCGTTGGCAAATGTGAAATGTTGACTTTTTCAATTAAAAGAGATCAAAGGAAGTATACAAAAATAGTTGAAGTATTGTGACCTCATTAGTCTCTTCGAGATTCTTTTGACCCATGATGCTCATAAGAGAGTATCAACTATCAACTGAACTTGCCAAATATCTTATTTATAGGAGACATGAGAAGAGAGGTTCTTTTTTAAACCAAGATTAAGAAGGATTGTTTCAATTAATTTAGCCTTAGTGTGCAAGTAAACCTCCAAAGGTGAAGGGTTATTTGATTAGGCTACAGATATTTGGCAGTGGCTTTTAAAGCGATGTTTGAATTTATTTCCAGACTAGGCAAATATAGTTTTTTACGTATTAGCCTAGTAGGTATTTTTATAATTTTAATTTTTGTTTTTCATCCATGTAATCAGTTTTGCACTATTATCGTTTTCACTGACTTTCTAATAGCCTTTGTTAAAAAATAAACATACACTAACACGATTTTTGTCATTTTTATTTTTTTGAAAAATTAAACTTTTGTTCATAGATAGCCTATATTAAAAGGAGTGATTAGTTTCGGTGGGATTAACTATAGTAAGTTAAAAAAAAATAGTTGACGGGGAAGCTTAGAAAAGAGTGATGTTCGTGTTTTTTTTTTTGTTTTTTTTCTTCAAAATCCCTGTTGGCTGAGAGTTAGATATAGACTAGAAGAAAATAAGTTAAGGATGAAAAGCAAAAGAAAAGTTGCTAATATTTAAACCAACGAGTGCTATATCTGAAGGGGGACTGAAGCATGTTCAAGTATTTGAAACATAGTAGACCAATTGCATAAGGTGCAGCCGTGCAGGATGAGATTTTTAAATTGCCTTGGAGGATTGTAACACTCCAAGTGTGCTAGGAAATTCAGAGTTGTCCTTTAAGGTTGGTGAAAACATCCATAAGCATTTGAAGGTTGAAATATGATGGAGTGTAATTGGAATTCCATCCATCTATCTATATCTCTTTCCTTTGCAAGTTCTTTGTAGGATGTGAGAAGGCAATATGGTGGATGCCTTATTTGTGGTTCTCAGCTCGTCTTTGCGAGGTGTCATTACCAGGGCAATCTCGTCTTTGTCTATTTTATTTTCTGCCTGTGTTCATTCTGTTTTGCTTAAGTTGTAAGCTGGGCTGAAGTCATTGTTTTTCTAAGGCCTATAGACTTGATCTTATCTTAATAAAATTCTGAGTAATTGTATTTGCGACCTTCGATTTGTTATTTCACAATCACCAATTCAATTATTAAAATAAAAAATGCATTATTAAAAAATTTAACTCTTAAGACTAATACAATCAAACATCATCATAGATTAATCATTTATTGTATTAATCATTTAAGTCTCTAACTTATACGTAGCAATACGGACTAGTATATATTAGAATTTTTTATCATTTCGTTATTCATCTAAAGAATGCATAATCAATGTATAAAGGGATAAGGGTCAGATAGGGCCTCGAACTTGAAAAAAAATGTCAAATAAGGCCATATTTAGGATGCTCTGTCCGGCCGACGCCATTTGGGGTGGTTCCCGATAGAATTTTTTGATGAAATTTTTTGAGAATCTTATTCATTAAGTCTAGTTTACTCATATCAAATTTGAACTAAAACTTCAATCGGGAAGGCATTCAAATGAATTCTTGAAGATAACTGTGCAGTTAAAAGCGCAATTATCTTCAAGAATTCATTTGAATGCCTTCCCGATTGAATTGTTAGTTCAAATTTGATATGAGTAAACTAGACTTAATGAATAAGATTCTCAAAAAATTTCATCAAAAATTTTTACCGGGAACCGCCCCAAATGGCGTCAACCGGACATAGCATCCTAAATATGTCCTTATTTGACATTTTTTTCCAAGTTCGAGGCCCTATCTGACCCTTATCCCATGTATAAATCATAGAGATTCTTTTTCTAATCCTAATTGAAAGAAATTATTCTATATAATTCATGTGTATTATTATCACTCTAAAATTACTAGTATTAATTAAATACTCCAATCACAAAATTATCTAGAAGTGTATAAAAGTTATTTTTAAAATATCACTCATGTGACTATTAAAGATACGTACTACGTATTATTTAATGTATATTTTACTGAACTTGTAAGTTGGGTTTTTTAAGTAACACGATTTGTAATGTTTAAGGTAAATATAATTACCTTCATACGGAGCACGGGAGCATTACGTATACTGTTCACTTCATTGTTTTTCAAAATTAAAAAAATTTCGAGTTTATTTGTAGTTTTTCTTCTTCGGCCCTGGTTAAGCTTTATCTTTACTTTAGCAATGCTTAATAAGATTATGAACCGGACATCACTTTCTTTGAATAAAATGTATAGATAGATTATCTGGTATATACCTATTAAATGAAAAGGTAACGTTTATTAATATAGTTACCTGGGACGATAATAATAAAAAAAAGTTACACGGGCATATATTTTCATCAAACTTGTGAAAATTAATGAACAATATCCAAAATTACAACGTTTAGAAAAAATATTAATTGCCATCTTTCACACCTCTGAAAACTTAAATTTTTTAGGAGCCCTATAATATAATACAAAATATAAAAAACGCACAAAAATAACTTGAAATTTGGGCAATTCGGAGATAAGCATAAGGTGTAATTAAGTTGAGACAAAGTTCGTTTTTTGGGTGCCCAAACTGGAATTACCTTTAAAGAAGTAATTGAAAATAAATTATGCTTAAATACCAATTTTGGTAACTTCTTCAAATATATTATAGATGTATTCCGTAAATGATTTTTAAATCACTTTGTTCTTGATGTATATGCATGTGCACATATATATATGGAGTCACAATTCATTCAAGCACAGCAACATTTATCAAGAGTGGTTGCAATCATTCAAACGTAAAGGAAATTGTGACTTGTAAGAAGCTTAATTGTAGATGCTAAACCCAGTGTACAAACACAAAACTTAATCTCAGAATAACAAGACACATACGGCTATGGGATATATCTACATGATTACACTTGCAAACAGAAGTCAAAATCAATATGCATGGGAAATGATGAAGTTCTTTATAGAAGCACCTTTCTACATTTCTTTATTTTCAGCCATCTGAATTCTTCATTTCATTGGTTGAAGAACTTCAGCAGTTGGTGAGATGGTTACAAAAAGGGCATATATGTACAATAATATTGACTCTGATTCATCTAGACATCTAGTTGTTACAATTCAAGCTACTCTCTCCCAAGAGATGACGATTTTGGTGAAATTGAAATATACTCACTTGTTCATGTCACCTTGAGAAATTGACTCATCCTTCACCGATTGAGCAAGGTTTTCCAGAATTGCTATGCAAATAGAGAATGCTTGTAAGCGGGCTAGAGATGAGCTGTACTCAACGGAAAAGATACCTTCCTTGAAAGCATTGAAGCTAAAAACTGGTTTCTTTTGTTCTGCATCTTCTCCCTGACGCATTAAGCATAAAATGTTAAGCAAGGGCAGTCAAACACTCAAACCTGATGGCTTAAACTAGCTCAACTGAAAATTTGAAGGAAATCACAGCCACATGCATTGATGGACGGGAAATAAATATATGAACATGTGGCTCTGTTTGGACCAACGTAAAAAACTAACTGAGAAGCTGACATCTGTTAGTTTATGGGAAGTGTTGTATAAAAAAGAGAAAAAATGGCTGCAATGGGTAATGAAAAGTGAATCACAGTTGCGGTATTTGTAAAATTATACTCCCTCCGTCCCAATATAAAAGGCACATTTGCGTTTCTAGACATTTTAAGGGTGAACATTGTTTGAACAATGTTTGGCACTGTTTAGACACTGTTTGGACACTGTTTGGCATTGTTTTGTTTGCCAAAAAGGGAAATGTGCCTTTTATATTGGGACGGACCGAAAAGGAAAGTGTGCCTTTTATATTGGGACGGAGGGAGTACGTAGTAGGATTATTACTGGGCAAGTGGGAAACAAATATAAGGAGTGTTTTTCAGTGAAATATTTCCCTGAGATAAGGTTTCAAATGAATTTTTACTTGTCATAATTCATGTGTTCATAACACCTATATCAGCTTATTATGGTCACATCCATCAGTGCCACTGCACCAGACAAATATGGTCACTACTCACTAATGCAAATATAAATGACCTCTATGATGATGATCATTCGCCTCATTGTTGTGAACTCTTTTATAAGCATATTGCACGATAAGGAGATCCTATATAGAACTTTTTCTAGTGTTTTTTTGCATGAATTTATGTCGTTTTGACATTATAACTTTTATCCCACTGGCCAATACTACTTGAGATCAAGGTGGTAATGCTGAAGCTGATTAACAAAGCTATAAAGTGCAAGAATCTTGACACAAAAACTATAGCGCTCAGATTGTTGTTACCTGATGAAAAAGCTCAAACCGTCCGGGAGTTAAATGAATGATAGCTGAATTAAATGATCCTCTGGTCACCACTTCGCTACGATTAGCAGCAAGAACTGTTAGCTTGCAGCCCAAATCCCAACCCCCGCAGTCACATGACCCTCCTGACTTCCATCGTTCAATAAGTGGAGAAGGTTCACAGCCTTTCCCTGGTAATCCGTGATTACCACCTGGAAGAATAACAGTCAGCTTCCTAATGTCTTCTTCCCTGCCACTAGCAATGATTGCTGCGAGCTCATTTGTTGGCTGACCTGACTCTTTCATCTCTTCTGCAGGAAACAAAACAAACTCCCTAACAGTTCTTGAATGGAAGCCAGAGAAGGGAACATCATCAGAAACCTTCATTTGAGCAATAACACTAGATATATACCCATTGCTTTTGTCTTTTCTCTTCATTTCACAGACATTACAGATTGAATAAATCCAACTGTTGTTTTTCTTTTTCTGCATTGTGGCTACTAAAATCTCACCTCCTTCATTCTCCACTGCAAATTTAAACAGAGGGACTCCACTTGTCATAGACACTTGGAAAAGAGCTTGTTTTCTCAAAGGTCTGTGTTTTGTATCATTGTCAATTTCAACCGTTTTACAACTTTTCATCAAACGAGGGAAGTGATGATGATCAGAAGAAGTGCTTCTCCTTGGATTCAGTAATGGGTCAAGCAGCAGCCTTCTCAGTGGACTAGACCTCTTAACTCTGGAATTCAAATCATTTGATTTGTCACAAGTCAGACGATGAAAAATAGATGAATCGTCTTCATCCCTCCTTTCTTGTTGTTTAGATCCAGCATTCGAAACATCTTTTGCAGTAGATATCAATCCTTTTCCACTTAATTGTATTCTAAAACGATGAGTTCGAGAAGGATCTCTTACAAGTTTAGCAGTAGCAGTTTCTTCATGTTCCTCGTTTGCATTGGTTGGTTTGTTGGACTCCGGCTTTATTCTTCTGGGAGGTTTTGTTGAGATTTTGCCCACATACATTGAAGGTTGATTCGGTCTAGATGATGAGACCGTCAGACACTTCTCATCTACTTTTCTGGTTGATCTTATCTGTGAATGCATGATGGTATTGGCTTTAGGAAGAGGTGGAGAAGGATTTCTTACTTCAGTAGCAGCTTCTGCATTTTCCTTTATAGTTTCTCCGTTGAAAGTCGCCATCATTCCTTTTGTCATGGAACTTGTGCAGTTATTGTCCTTAATATCTTGCGACTTTCTGTTCTTAATAATAGCATCATGCAACTTTGAATCTTTATTAAATTCCTTACGAGTAGTAGTATCTACCTTCTCAACCGAAGGCTGGATAATCTTTGAACTAATTTTACAGGGAATTTGTTGGTTGTGCTTTTTTTGCCATGTTTCTAGACGGTTCCATTCAAGGACCCCAACATTAAAGGCTTTCTCTTGATAGAACTTTCCTCTTTCCAGATAACTCGGCAAATTCGACATGTATCGAACAACCTCTTCACTGTCATGAATATGCTTCTTTCTCCTTGCCTTTTCAGATTTTGGTGGATCAACACCAACATTTTTTAACGCGTCAGCTTGAAGGTCAGCAGAAGATACTCTGGGTTCACC
Source organism: Cuscuta epithymum (assembly GCA_945859915.1). Classification (NCBI taxonomy): domain Eukaryota; kingdom Viridiplantae; phylum Streptophyta; class Magnoliopsida; order Solanales; family Convolvulaceae; genus Cuscuta; species Cuscuta epithymum. Next base: position 388,501 of record CAMAPF010000249.1, read on the forward strand.
AAAGACCAGTTTATCACCCAATGTTTTCCTCTGTTGATCCCTTGAGATTCTCTCAGCCTCTAAATGGCAGTCCATATTCCATAAGCTACAGTTAGATGAAATGGCCAGTTTACTAGATATAGATGACTGCAAGAATAACAATAACAAAAAGGATAAAAAATGAAAGTATCTTTTCTGAGAGGCAATCATTTGAAATAGTTACTCCATCCGTAATCTTTTTTAGCAACAATTTAGGTGGTTTCGAATTTATGAAGAAAGCAAACAATTTTCAAAGTTAAGACTTAAGATATAATGCCCCTGATATAATGTTCTAAAGGACTATGTAGCATTTAAAGCAACATTTATTTGATAGCAATTTCCCCCCTAAACCAACAGCTATAAGAGGGAAAACGTGTTTGTCTGTTCACAGTTCAAGAGATATCGTGTATTTTTATTTTTCAACAACAATGAGAGTGAAAGGAAAACACATCTCTAAGAATTTGGGTAAATTCTTGTGACTCACGCCTGCACGTGATTAGGACCCTTTATTCATTGGTTGGTAGCAGATATAAGAAAAAGATCACTCAAAGAATCTTTTGATATCATGATTCACAGTGAGCTCATACGATAAAAGGCATATTAAAAAAGTACTTTCTCCATTACTCCAGCAAACAACAAAACTGTTCAAAATTAAAAAGCGGGTCAAAGTTTCTTTAGGGTGTAGAATATCACATTTGTTGCCACTACAACTAAAAGCAACCAGTCTTGTGGCTCTAATCTATATCTATGTAAACTGACTTTCACACGAACGGAAATAGAATTCAAATTGAGTCAGGAGAACCGCACATTTTGATTTTAGAAAGCCACCTTTTCTTTTTCCTTTTCTGTTTTCAAATTTATCTTCTTTCTCTTTTGGACCTCACCACCACATAATCCAAATCTACCCAGAGGCAAAGATAAAAATACAGAGTGGAGAAAGTAAGAGTAAAAGTAATCAAGACAAACAAAGTTCAATTCTTTGAGAGTTAAGAAAAGGAAAAAGAAAGAGAAATTAATAGATTCATCACCTGGCAATGCTAAAGAGACAATACATATATTCTGCCATTACAGCAATTAATTAAGTAAAGAGTTAACCATCTGAGTTTCCAACTTCAAATATCAAAGCAGAGAGTTGCCCCCCACCCCCACCGGCCACCCCCAAATAAAACAGTAAAAGAGAGTAATTTTGCTATCACCAAACCCAGCAGAAGGCAGTAATTAGTAAAAAAAAATGAGAACGGACCCTAAGTACCTGATAATTCAACAGGCGTGAAGATGCGGAGCAGGAAACTCCATTGACGACGGGAAGACGGAAATTGGTGAAGAGGCGGCAATGTCGCAAAATGGAATTGAAATCCAAAAGAGGATTGGGAGTTCACGTGTTGTGAGGACAAACAGAAGGCGCCCTCGAAGCGAGGGAATGAGCGATTCTCTCTACTTTCTTTCTTACTTTTATGTTTATCTGTAGGGAAGAAAGGATAGGACGCGGTTGCAGTTTTTTGTGCGATTTGTTTTTGTTTCTGAATGACCAAATTTGGTTCTTGCAAGGTAAATAATCATCACTTCTTCTGACACTGCATCCTCTCACTCATCACTCATCTGAATGTGAAGACTGGGTGGGGGTACTCTACAACTCTACACTCCAATTTTTCACCACTTTATATGTATTTAGCCAGTCAATTCAGTTTTTTCCCGCAACCTAGCACCGTCAATATACTCACTCCGCAAAAAATTATTTAATTGAATCCTTACTTTTATTATTATATATCAATTTTTTTCATTCTTTTTTATGAATAATTATGATTTAAAATATCAAACATTTCGATGTAAAAATAAATAAATTGAGATCTCTAAAATTTTGGGCCTAAAAATCTCAAACAGATGAAAACTTCATACCTAGTAGTATTTTAAAATTTTTATATGAACCATATTGATGTCATGTGAAAGATAATTAAAAATTATGAATTTTGATATATTGTTTATAAAAATTGGATTAAAAATAGAACATTTTTTTAAAAAATTGGGATATTTATATTGATGGGCCAATCTTATGGAACGTACTGCGCACTTGCTCAGTTGCTCTAGCTGCTCTCTTCTCTCCGTGAATAAGGGGTACCAATTTTCACTCCATGGGGTGCCATTCTCCCAATTTGGCATCCTCGTATACGTGGGTTGCACCAAATTAAGGGATGAAAATCCCAAATCTGCCCTTTGACTCCACCGGTTGCAGTCAGCCTAATCAATGGGGTGAATATCCAAATTTTGGTATATTCACTCAGGTTTTGCTAGTTGTGTACACCTTTTTTTTATACAAATGTGTACACCTTTTTTATACACTTGTCTGTCCTCCGCAGATAAGTTGTCTATCACTGACAATTCATATTTCAGTTGTCTGTGACAGACAATTTATATTTGAGTTGTTTGTGATAGACAACTTGTCTGCGGGGGACAGAAAAGTGTACAAAAAAGATGTACACATTTTGTGCACACCACGCATTTTTCATATTCACTCCCATAGTTTGAAATTAGGTACGAGGCATAACTCACTTGGTAGGAAAAAAGTGGTATAAGGGAGAGTTAAACTCCATGAAATTACTTGGGATAAAATTTCATTTTCTTTTGATCAAAGTGAGATCAATGTTCAATTTACATTTTTTTAAAATAATTGATTGGTGGATTTGGGGGCTCTCAAGGATGACGTGTCAATTTTTTTTGAGATTGCATGAAGGTATCACAATAGAGAGGCTTTAAATTCAATTCACTCTCTTTTCAACAAAATTTAGGGCCTGTTTACTAACAGAGATATTTTTCTGTTTTCATTTTCTGTTTTCAGGTCTCCAGTTTTCTGTTTTTGTTTTCCATTTTTTTGTTTTCCAAACCAGAAAACATGTTTACCAAAGCTTTTCAATTTTCCATTTCATTTTTTGTGTATAAAATGTTGACTTAATATTCAGAAAATAATTGCACAATTACAAACATTGAAATGACACAAATTAAAAAATAACATAAATGTTCCCCAACACTGAAAAGTCAAATAACTGAAATAAGTGACATTATTTTAATCAGAACAAAAGTCGTACATCGCCATATCATACATCATAAGCATCCCATATTGCATTTGCAATACTTTCTCGCATTTCATGCATTTATTGTTGTTGACATCAAATTCGAGTGATTCATTTTCACTTGTACTTGTCGTCATGTTAAATATCATATCCTCTTGCTCGTACTCCATGAACTAATGGTCGTTCCTATGGCATCATCCTTTTCCTCTTGATTTAAACTCATCTACCACCAAAAAATATGGACAGGTAGAAAAAATATCATCTAAGGAGAGTAGAAATTGCCAAAGATAAAAACCATGCTGTCTGAAACACAGGTGGATGAGTTGATCGATATATTATTCCATAGTTAGCAGCAACCCAGAGTCCTAAGCTACTTAACTACTTTAGTTGTCAACTAAGCAAAAGTACAGTACTTAATTAATAATATTGACTACAATCCATTTATAACTTGGGTGTGATTTTTTGGATCACATCAAAACACAAAAACCTGCAACACTTCTTTCATATCTTGTTGTAATATATTCATTAAAGCAATAATTTTCTTTAACATCTAAGTCCTGCAGTGTTATCAAAGTATGACACAAAAATTACATGGGAAATTTCCCAAAGTAGGAGTAAAACAATGTAAAACTAGAGCAGAAAGTGACAGAAATTAAAAAAGACTGCTTCGTGAAGTTGAACTAAAATCCATAATGTGTAGAGTTGGCAGACATATGCAATAGATGAGGAAATTATTCTGCAACTCCTGGATTTAATAAGAAGCCAAAGAAAGTCATTTTATTGCACTTTTGTATGGAATGTATATAATTATTAACTATTAAAATAATATACCATGTACAGAACATTCATTAGCATCAAAGTGATAGAGTGAAATAATCCTACTTGTAACAAGTTTCATACTCCGTACTAAGTTTAAAGGCTAATTCTGTCAGATAGAGTAATACTCTTCATACAAAAATTAAAAAATAAAGCTCAATTGCCTTTGAAGAAGACGCAGAAACAAAAAAAAACTCAATTGCTCTTCACATTTCAATCACGTTCGAATTTTAAACAACAAAAAGTGAAAATTCCATTTTATTAGAGAGCTTACCTTGATGTAGTTGACAGAACACGAGACAACCGAAGATTTGGGAGATTCCGTCATGTTGGGGAGCAGCTGCTAGCAACAATTTCCCTGTTTGGTGAAGCTGGAGCATGGTTGACATGTGAAGAAGGAAGACGATGTTTAGTAAACCTAGGACCTGTAGCGTGTTGGAGAAGCGGTGTGTTTGGAGAAGCTGTGTGTTTGGCGAAGCTTTCCAGCGACTTTAATAGCTACGGAAGTGGATAGATGTTCTTCAAATTGCATCAGGGTTGGCGGAGATGTAAAGAGGGTAGGCGGACCGCGGAAGAAGCTTAGCCGCAGTTGAGGCGAGAAATTAGAGGTTAGGCGGAGAAGCTTAGGCGCAATAGAGGCAATAAAGAGGTAGGCGGAAGAAGGAAGGCAAGCGAATAAATGAAGATACTGTAGCCGCGTGTTTTCTAAATCGTGAAAACGCATAAAAGTAGGTTTTCAATTTTAAAGGTAAAACGCGAGATACGTTTCAGTTTTCGTTTTCTGAAAAATAGATAGGTAAACACGTTTTCTAATTTTTCTATTTCCAGTTTTCCATTTTTTTGAAAAAACAGAAAATATCTCTGTTAGTAAACAGGCCCTTATATTCTCCAAAATTTATGTCCTCAAAAATGAAGTGTCATCTTTTTTTTAATTGCATGAAGGCAGGTTGACTTACACATCTCATGTGTACATGTCATGTACATACCCCTAGTTGTTTGTATCACTGGTATTTTTGTAATTTTTTAAGATGAACTGATTCTGACATTAATACATTTGTGGCACAAACAAAATGGAGCGTGTACAATTATGACATAAACAGAGGAAAAGAAGAAATGTCCAGTTCAATTTATTCTCTCTAAAAAAAAGAACACACAAAAATATGGGGGCCCGCACGATAGGAAATCCACAAGCCGTCGTGACGCGTCAGGCCATGCCACAACGTCTCGTGACCGTTCGAATGGTCTCATGCAACACCCGTTTTTTCCGGAAGGTGACTGTTTAAAAAACTTTCAACTAGTTTCTGAATATTTAATTTTTAATTTAATTATTAAAACAAGTTTAACTATATGTTATATTATTAAATAGTATTACTATTTAATATTTATTACATAATAAAGTTAAGTGAGTAGATTATACGATTCTATCATTCATGCATGTTAATGTGTGTGTCCTATATTGACCACACACACACAAACACAATAATATTTATCATACTATGCAAAAAAATTTGATAAAATATCTTTTCTTATGTCTTTGACTAGTCCCCTCCTAAGCGCGCGCCTAGCTATCAAGAGCCGGGTTGGCGCTCGACTAACATTTAACGCATTTTAGAACATTGATTATTGTACTTGTGGAAAAATTATATCTCTTACTTCTTTTTGAAAGTATTTCAACAAAAACATTTCCATATATTCTTCGTTAATTAAATATTTTCATGTTAAAAATATCATCGGTCAAATTCGATCATCATTGATCAAAAGTTTCAATTCATTATGATTTTTCACAAATTTATTTGATATATCCGTGATTTTTTTCACTTAATTATTATGTCTTTTCAAGTATTTATTTATATATCTTTTATTGTTTTGAAATTTTATGAGGATGTTTGATTGGGAATACTTGTATATTTTTGTATTTTCCAGACACATAATTAATTGTTAGTTCGATTCATACCAAACGAATATAGAATCAAAGATAATGTTTTTAGTTGAGTTTTTTTTTTCACAAATATTATTGAAATGAAACTTATTTACAAAAATATGATTAATAGTTATTATAGTATAGTCTCATAATTATTTAAATGTAAAAATTGAATACAAGTTACTATGGCTAAACTACCACCACTACTATAGTCACTATATTAAAATGTCACATTTTTGCGAACAATAATTATTTTTGATATATATGTGCACGTGCGCGATTATTTCAAATAGTTATCGTTGAATTAATCATTGGAAAATAATTACAATATGCGTGAAATTCATTGAACGGTTAAAAAGTAATTCCAAAATACACACATAATAATATAAGTTTATTCACTTCACTAAAACATTAATAGATTCAAATATCAATTTTGTCAATACGAAAATAACGTATTCACTTCATCAATTCAATTTTTTCTTATATTTTAACAAGTGTCACTCTTGTACGTACAATTGATAAATATTTATTTAGGCTATATTATAAATATTTTTTGATGTAAAGGACATCACTACTTGGTGTAAAAAAGTTATCATTTGGATAACATTATTCGACTTTGAAAACTATACTGAAATATTAATAGCGGTAATCTAGAGAGAATACAAAACTAGTTGTAGAGAAAAAGATATACTACTTATTACATTAATGAATATTCGGACAGTTACATCTGCCTGAAATGAGACTCTTTATGCTAGTCACAAATAGTTTGATGCATTAAATGTGTGTACACACGTGCCTAGTAACTTACATGTGTACTACTCTATAAAATGATTAGTCTAAAACTACCAACACTTGAAAGTCAAACAATAGAAATTATCTTGATATTGCGTTGAAGATACATATAAATAATGTAATACTCACAAAGATTTCAAATGAATTAAAAATACCACTCATTACATACCAACAACTCAACAAGGTGAACCAACTTCTAAAGAGTACGTTCATATTTTAAGACTAGTTTTCATACGCACGATGTGCGATTAAATAGGTGCCCAATGTGTTTTTATTGTATAATGTGTATAATATAACATATATTGATCTGATACGACTGCTTTTAGTATTTGACATGTTAACATTTATAGCAATCAAAATAAGAATATTAGACATTCCTTTATAATGAAAAGGAGCCAAAAATAAACTAAAAATTAAAAATATGCAAACCCACAGAAGAGCTAGACGTTGTTTTTCTAATTCCATAAGAAAAAGGGAAAATGGAAACTAATAATCCAACCTTTTAGCGATCTTCTTACAATAGTCCCACCTTTTCGTTATTCATGAATAATCCAACCTTTGCACCTCATCTTCATTCACCTTTTACAATGATAATATTTTGCAAAAATAAGAAAACAACTTGAAATAGCAGGTCATTAACCGGTCAGAGACCAACAAATGAAGATGGGGTGCAAAGGTTTGATTATTCATGAATAACGAAAATGTGGGACAATGGTAAGAAGACTGCTAAAATGTTGGATTATTAGTTTCCATTTTTCCTAAGAAAAATCACAAAACAAGAGTATATGTCTAGTACATCTTAGAACACTGCTAGTTCTTATTTGATCTAGTTCGGGACACACATATGATAACATAGAGTAAATATATATCAAGAGAAATATAAAATTCACTAATATACCACATGAATATTTTTACAAAAAAAAGTAGTAGTTTATTAAACAGTATTTTTAGTATTTAATGCAATATTGCATACACGGTGGCCATCTTTCTTTGCTCAAGTTGGAAGAATTACATTTTCATAGTCCATAGCTCACTCCTAAATAGGTAAATCACTGATTGGAATGAGCATGTCAACGTAAAATACACCCAACCTCATGAAGAATTCAGAATGTAATTTATAAACAAGTCTTTTGAACATTTATACGATTAATTATTATGTAAAATCTTTAGAGTAGAGAGTTTGTTTTTCTATGATTATAATGAACTCTAGAGAGTTTTTCTTTATAGGGGCTTTGTTTTTCCCATGAGATGATGAGAATCATTTTACTGTTTAATTGCTCTACACTATTAGATGCTAATAGTTAGTATAACCATTGGTCTTTCCCATAAGGATCTACAGGAGCATTACATGCTTATAAAAAAGGATCATGTTAATCCTTTGATTGTTCCTCTTCTTATCATCAATAATGGTAAAAATGACATCATCTTTCCAAATTAGAATATAAAAGTATTTTAGATTACCAATAGATAACCGTCTGTTAGCATCCCCAATTCCACCTTCTGCTGAGAGCTATAGCAAGCACCATTTTCACCTGATCTTCCATGGATTGGTAGTCCAAAAACTGAAACCATGTAAGAAAACTTGAAGACTCGAGTACGTTTTCCTCATCTAATGATCTTCCATGGCCGGACAGAAGACTCGAGCACGTCTTTCCTCGGCATTCTCCATATATGTAAGAACACTAATTTTTTTAATTTATTGATTTGATTCAGTTATGGCTATGAACAACATCAATTTGAAATTGATTTACTAATGAGTTTTAACATGTACTGTATTTGCATATTTCAGTCAGCTAAAGTACTATTTGCACAATAAAAAGTCTTCATTCATCCAAAAGATCCTAAGAGCATATTAATGAGTTTTAACATGTACTGTATTTTCATATTTACATTTTACTTTTATAATCTTTTCATAAGTGACCTTTCAAAAAAAAATCTTTTCATAAGTGATATGTATGAATTTACAGTTGCATTAAAACTAAACTTCCCATCCAAAATAATCTCATCTCAAGTAGTAAACTAAAAGCGGCTCTCAACATTCATGATCATCTGCAATAAAAGCAAAGAAAATTTGCAAATGATGAAAGCCAAATTACATAGGCATTACAAGTTAATAACATCTCAGTGTACCAACTGCCATTTTCACACTATGAACCACACCAGTTGTAGTGGTCAGGGCTCGAGGTTATCATTTGTGTAAAGGTTAGTACCAGAACACTTCAACTTTCTGCATCAAGATTAGTAGCGCTCCACCTGTGATTGTTGTTTTACATTTATGCTGATGAATGCAAAGATGGAGTTGCCCAAAGTTTCACTTTCTTATCTGTGATGGATTGACCAATATCCATTCTTGCTTGCCTTCTGCAGAGATCATACGAGGTGACCAAGCCCGAGGTGACCAAGCCATGTCTGTTATGTTATCATCATGGGCTTTCTCTGCTGAACCCAGGGACGGATCCAGGAAATTGACTCAAAGGGGGCGAAATTTTTCGTTAGTGTAGATGGCGAAAAATTTTTCGTTAATGTAGCGGCGCGAATTTTATTTCCATAGTGTAGTGGGGCGAATTTTTTCGGTGTTGTAGGGCTATGCGACTATTTTAATTCAAAAAATGACATTAATATATACACATTCCCAACGATATTTAAATCTATTACATTCTAAGTTTAGACAATGACAAAGACATCAACCAATACATTTTAAATAACTTCTACATTGTTTAACCTCATGAATCGGTTATTGAATTGTAATTTTTGTCTACCAAGGAGGGTGTTCGTGAGTCATGACTCATGAAAAGTTTTCTTAATATTACAATAGTAATATTTATGGGATTATTATTTTTAGATAATATGCACCACATATTATATATATGGTACATATTATATTTTAATATTTTTATTAATGCTATAATAATTTAAAGTTTATTATCTATGCAATAAATTATTTTTTAGAAAGCAAGAAGTAAACAAATTATGTACTTTAATTTCAATAAACATTTATATTTTGGATCATTTCACGTGATCTAAATACTGTGTAATTAGTGTGTCTGATATTTAATATCATTTGATATATATTTTACAAAATCCAGTACTTGTTATCTAATAAAGATAATTAAACATTACAAAACTAGGAATTTTTATATAACAAGTATCCCAAATCTTAGACAACGAGTTATTCTATTGTTTATTTGTTTACGCTATGTAAATTATTTTAGATGTTACTTCTTTCAAATCTCCAATTAACTATTACATAATGTAAGACTATATATTAATTTTGAAAATTAAAAGCTAAGGGGGGCGAATCTAATTAAATTATGAAAGTTCTATGAAAATATTACATATATGGTAGAAAATTTTGAAAATCCAAGGGGGGCGGTCGCCCCCCGCGCCCCCCCTAAATCCATCCCTGGCTGAACCCAAGACCTTCCTTGAACCAGGATGTAACCATTGTAATATTAAACCGTGACTGACTGCCAATAATCCCCAATATGTTTCCATTAGGTGACAGACACATATGATCATAGTGTAAGGTCACTCCTTTTGCATCATGAAGTGGAATAGAAATCACTTTCAAGATGATATCTGACATTGGTATTCCACGTACACCCTTATAAACCCATCCTTAGATGAAGTAATTATTTGATCTAAATTTGGAGTAAAATAGAGCCAAGTCACTGATAGGAACCAGCCTATTAGAGTATTAGACTATTATTAGAATAATAGTAATAATAATATGAGTAGTAAGGGTACATGAATATTGTAGTATAAATAGACGGGAAAAGGGAGTTAGTAGTAGGCTGTTTTAGACTTTGTCAATTGGGACTTGGAGATCGAGAGCTACTCTCTTTCTTGGGGGCTTCGGCTCATTGGGAGGCTACGGCCTTGGTTACCGATACTGTTCACCTTCTTCATCAATAAAGCTTTTTCTGTTTGTTTCTTGATATCTACCTGTTAAACTGTTCTGGATTCTTGGAGGTCTCTATCAATTGGTATCAGAGCACGTCGATTCACTGTTGATGTTTTGACGCGCGCAAAGATGGAAGCACGATGGGATAACTTGAAGAGGAATCATCAACGAACTATGGAGATATTGACAACTATGATCGCCAGATTGGATGCGAGAAAGCAAGATCGATCGGGAAGTAGATCGCATGCCTCATCTGCATCGCATCGCACTTCGCACCATGGACACGCAAGAAATTCAGGTTCGGGAAAGAGTGGCAAAATCGCACGTCGAGCGAAGAGCCCTGGAATTCGTTCGTCAAAGACGCGCACCAGTTCGCAGAAGGAGTCGCAAACTATTTCTTCTGGTTCACTCATCAAGTCGCAGAAAGAATCGCAAAAAGAGTCGCGAAATGATTCGCTCGGAACATTGGGGAAGCTCGCATCAAAAGTTGAGGGCGAAAAAGTGGAGAAAGAGAAGCAATCAACCCTAGAAAAGGAAAAGACCTCAATCTTGGAAAAGGAGAAGCCCAAGCTGCGGCAACTACGTTGTCAGCGAGGACGGTCGAGAACTGTGCGTCGCTGCAGAAATTCGAAAAGCAAAGCTTCGTCGCCTAATTCCTCTGGTCTTCTGGCTTCCACCCGAGCACAGGTTCATACTTCACAGGTTTCTTCACTCACCGTATCTCACATCTCATCATCTCTTATACCTGCAGCTAAGGAAACAGACTCTGAAGAGGAGGTTAATCAACCTACGGGAATTTCAGCAGACAAAATGAGAGGTTCATGTAACACCCCGGGCCCGTAGGTCCCGAGGTAGTTACTCCAGACCTCTAGTACTGTCCTCACAAACCGCCACTAGCCTTTTCCGCGCACTTTGTCCTCACTCGTGCGCGCCCTGAGAAACTTTCCAGGGGGTCACCCATCCCAAGACTACTCCCAAGCAAGCACGCTTAACTTTGGAGTTCTTGGCAGATAAGCTCCCTTAAAAGGAGATGCATCTTGTTGGTATGAGTAGTACTATTAATCCGTTTATATTAAATCTCAAGTGTTACAATCACCCCCACTTAGGATTGCAATGTCCTCGTTGCGCCCATAAACCAATCTCAAATCTCAATCAAATCCCAGAATCTTTTCCCCTGCTAAGTGTCTGTCCGATATCCAACGGATCAGCACACTGTCGCAGGGTTGCTCTGATACCACCTGTAACACCCCGGGCCCGTAGGTCCCGAGGTAGTTACTCCAGACCTCTAGTACTGTCCTCACAAACCGCCACTAGCCTTTTCCGCGCACTTTGTCCTCACTCGTGCGCGCCCTGAGAAACTTTCCAGGGTGTCACCCATCCCAAGACTACTCCCATGCAAGCACGCTTAACTTTGGAGTTCTTGGCAGATAAGCTCCCTTAAAAGGAGATGCATCTTGTTGGTATGAGTAGTACTATTAATCCGTTTATATTAAATCTCAAGTGTTACAGTTCAGAAATACTTAAACAAGATATACTTGCTTATGATGATATGAACTATGCTAAGGTACTGAATTTTAAACCATTGATTGATTTCATTCCTGAACTTGGATGGGATGTTACAATGAAAGGGTTGAACAAGATCGATGGTTTCTTAGTTGGTGATGTTACCCCAATTAAGAACATTCAAGATAAATCGGGAATAGGATTTACTGTAATTGGGAAGATTTACACAAACAGATTCTTGATGTCTGACCATGGAATCAGCCTTGCTATTTTCCAATTGGCTTTGATTAATGGTGGACATGTAAGGAAAATACCATCAATTATTATATTGATTCAAGGAGGTGTAGGATTGTTCAGACTAGAGGTCTTGACTGGGAAGTTAGAGTTCTATCTCTACATTTGGGCTGTATTCTTACAGATTTCCGATATCAATAAACTTTTGTTTCTGGAGTTTGATTTCAGTTTAATTCTTTGTCTTGTGAAGGATAGTTACCTATCATTGGTAGGCTTAGACTATCGGTTTGTTGATTCTGCTGTGGCAAATTCTTATTCCGTGGCTAGAAGCCCATCTGCTCGGTCCATTGTACTCGTAAATGGCATTTACAAGGACTTTGTTAGCTCTTATCTTAACCCTTCCATCTTCCAGCATCAACAACAAAATTGAATGTCTCTGGTCCTTTCAATATGCTGACCATTGGAAAAGCAGTTCTTCTTGAAGTTCAGTCAACAACTCGGGTATGGAAATTTGGCGCTGAGAACACGAGTTGCTATTTGTTGAACATCTACCCGGAACCACTGATGTTGACAACACTTTCCAATGATGACTGGGTAGATAGTTTGTAACACCCCGGCCCCACCGGACCCAAGGTAGTTACTCCGGACCAATAGTACTGTCCTCACAAACCACCACGAGCCTTTACCGCGCACTTTGTCCTCACTCGTGCGCGCCCTGAGAAACTTCCCAGGGGGTCACCCATCCCAAGACTACTCCCGTGCAAGCACGCTTAACTTGGGAGTTCTTGGGTGATGAGCTCCCTTAAAAGGAGATGCACCTCTGTTGGTATGAGTAGTACTATTAATCCGTTTATATTAAATCTCAAGTGTTACAATCACCCCCACTTAGGAACGCAACGTCCTCGTTGCGCCCATAAACCAATCTCAAATCTCAATCAAACCCCTGAATCTTTCCCCTGCTAAGTGTCTGCCCGATATCCAACGGATCAGCACACTGTCGCAGGGTTGCTCTGATACCACCTGTAACACCCCGGCCCCACCGGACCCAAGGTAGTTACTCCGGACCAATAGTACTGTCCTCACAAACCACCACGAGCCTTTACCGCGCACTTTGTCCTCACTCGTGCGCGCCCTGAGAAACTTCCCAGGGGGTCACCCATCCCAAGACTACTCCCGTGCAAGCACGCTTAACTTGGGAGTTCTTGGGTGATGAGCTCCCTTAAAAGGAGATGCACCTCTGTTGGTATGAGTAGTACTATTAATCCGTTTATATTAAATCTCAAGTGTTACATAGTTTTAACTATGCTGTTTTGAAAGGGAATCCAAATAGTTTGTCTTCTGGTTGGAGTTCATGGTCCTATTTTCGTGAAGGAGGGGATCTAGTGCTGTTTTTGCTAGAAGTGAGGATGAAGATTCAAGAAGGGAAACTCCTTGACCAACCTACAGTCATGTATTGGGAAGGAAGAGGAGCAAGGAAGAAGAAGCAGAAGATTGTGGCTGTTTCCTATCACCCACCTTGAGGGCAAGGTGGATGTTTAGGGAGGGAGTATTGATAGGAACCAACCTATTAGAGTATTAGACTATTATTAGAATAATAATAATAATAATAATAATAATAATAATATGAGTAGTAAGGGTACGTGAATATTGTAGTATAAATAGACGGGAAAAGGGAGTTAGTAGTAGGCTGTTTTAGACTTTGTCAATTGGGACTTGGAGATCGAGAGCTACTCTCTTTCTTGGGGGCTTCGGCTCATTGGGAGGCTACGGCCTTGGTTACCGATACTGTTCACCTTTTTCATCAATAAAGCTTTTTCTGTTTGTTTCTTGATATCTACCTGTTAAACTGTTCTGGATTCTTGGAGGTTTCTATCAGTCACTGCATTTTTTGTGCCCCTTGAGCTGCATTACTTTTTTCACTTTCTTCACAAGACCATCTTTTGAGTACATAATCTCCCAGACCTTAACATCAGCAGTGAAAGCTGCAGCAGCAACAAAACGCCCATTGGTGTACTCAAAAGACTTAAAATAATCTTGTTGAGGTAGCTGCTCATTTTTTAGTTGAATGATAATCTCCAATTAGCGTCTTTACTAAAATAGACCATTAAGACTCAAAATACCATCATTTGATTATTCTTATGTATCATTGTTCATGAAGTGCTAAACAAATGGAAATACAGAATCATAAACTTTGATTAGATGGATCCTAAGACGAAGAGGTGCTTATACTCCATGTTGTCAAGTAGGCGCGAGAAGGGGGAAACGACTGGAGTCAGCCTGGTTCGGTCAGGGCGCCGTTGAATCGTTGATACCCTTTGTGCGCGAATCCGAGCTCAGGGGCGTTCGGGAATGAAAGGAGAGGGAGGTCTAGGTTTATCAGATAGACGGGAGTTAAAGGGGTGTGCCAAATTACAATGACTTGGGCAAAACGGAAGATAGATGGGAGTTAAACGGAAAATTTTAAACTTTGAAAGAGTATCAAAGGCAACACACAATGTACTATCCAATAAAGCAAAATAAAGCAAATGATTACACCATCACAATTTTCACCCCTTAAATGTCCTAACCCTCATTGAGGATTATAAGCTTTTAAGAAATCCATAGCTAAGCATGCCTCTATAGGAGTAGTCTAAGGATGAGTGATCCCCTAGTAGGAGCGGACCTATGCTTGATCAAAAGGGTTCACTTGAAGGCCCTAATTTTTTGACTAGTAGTGTAAAACTACATGTATATAACTAATATGAGTGCTGGTGCAAAAATTTATATATGTATATGAAAACCTAGAATTTATAAATTAATTTTTAACCTTCAAAATTTATGTCCAAGATCCGCCACTGCTCCCTAGAAAGTTTCCATAGGCATGATGAATTGATGATTTGTGAGGATAGCACTAGATTTGAAGCGCCACATGACTTTCGACCTCGTGGGGTCAAGTATTGCAAATAAGTAATGGAGTATTTCCAAAATTATTATCATTTAAAATTTATGAATAAAAGTGTGACTACATTTTTATAAATATATTTTAATGGTCACTATGATATACAAATTGAATAGTCATTAAGTTATTAGTCACTTTTTTGTCCAACATATTTATTTTAGTTGTATACTATTATAGTACCCATGTGATGCCCGTGTAATTACCTCTAACATATCATTGTGTGATGCATTGAAATAATGCAAAATGTGATAATAGGGTAAAAATAAATTTATAAGTGCAGATGCATGTGAGTGACATGAAATTCTATATTCTGTATAGGGGTGGGCAAAAATACCGAAAAATCGGTATACCGCACTTACCGTACCGAAAAATACCGGAAAATACCGAAATATTGGTATACCGTCATTTTCGGTACGGTATCATACCGTACCGATCTATTTCGGTATGGTAACGGTAAATGTTTTCAAATACCGCGGTATACCGGTATAATACCGTACCGACTCCCTACTCAACAATTGCTTTTAATTCTAATATATTGTAAAAATATATTACAATTTTGAAGCTCAAAATTAATACTTAAGTTGGTTACAAATACAAAAATAAAGGTCCAATTTCTCAAACCCACTATAATCTTATAGGCTTCTACTACGCTAACCTTAATGACTAATGAGTAATGTACAAATGTCAAGAAACAAGTCCATCTTGTTCCAAGAGCTTGCAAGTCATGATAGTTGGGTCGCTAAGTAGCTAATGAGTGAAGAGAGATACACTTATGTGACAAATGTATCTACATAGGGATTCCGCGAGTCGAGGCACACAACTCTGTCCAAAAGTCTTATTCAATTTTTAAAAAAATATAAAAATGACTAAATACACAATATCATATTAGAAATAAATGATTTTATATCCATGTTGTTTGAATAGTTTTATTTATTTTTATTAGAGATCACTATTGATTTAATTATATCTATATTGTTCAAGTTATTTTAGGAGAATGTGTTACTTTTCAATACGTGGCATGTTGAACTGCTTAAATAAACTAATAATAATTGTTGTTCAATATTGAATTGACATCAATAGATTATTAATTGTATTTTGTAACATTTTAATAATAGATTTAATATGTCACTAGTAATAACGATTTAATATATTTCTTTAGTCTATGATAATTTTTTGTATTGGGAGACATGCAAGGTAATTTACCGATACCGTACCGTTACCGAACCGAAACTTCGGTAAGGTAAAGGTATGCAAATTTTGCATACCGAAATTTTTGGTACGGCAAAGGTATGAGAAAAAATATAAGGTATACCGTTCCGAACCACCCCTAATTCTGTAGTAGTAGTATCTTTTAAATTAACATCAGACACACATTCTTATAGACTTATACATGTGGTGTTCGTGAGAAATGAGAAAGATGCAAAAAAAAAAAACAGAGTTCACATAAAGTAATGTAAATTTTACAACAACAAAATATTACTACATCCGTCCCAATTTGATAGTCTCAGTTCTTATTCACTTGGTCAACACAAATCATTCTTAATCTCTTACTTTATATATCAAGTTTTTATCAAATTTGATTCTGTTTTTTGCGACTTTATAAAGTTTTTAATGTAGTTTTTGAATATGTATTTTTTTTTCTGAAAAAAATTAGAGTGCGGTCAGAGATCTGTTTGCTTTATCGTCGGTCAAGCATTGTAAACCGCAACGAGACTATCATTTTGGGACGGAGGGAGTAATATTCAATTCTCCCCGTCCCAATATTGTCTTCACTCTTTCTTTGTCCGTTTATCCTAATATAAACTCCTTTTTCCCTTTTGGCAAAGAATTTATGATTTAAAACACTTCTCACTTTCTTAATTTGTGTGCAAAATCAAAATAGGAGATAATATATTGGGATGAAGAGAGGAGTATGGGTGGTTTTTTTTGTTTGTTAAGTATGGGTGGATTTTTTTTTGTTTACTATATGTGGAACTATACTTTTTAATGGTTAACTGCACGAACACTTACATAGGTAACGTGTGGCCTTTGCCCAGGAATTAAGTAACGAAATACGTACTTACGTAGTATGATACAGTTCGTATAGTTCATAACTTCATATAGTTCAGCCATTAAATTTAGGGGCCGTCAATTTAAGTAATTAATTTAATGCATGTTTAGTTTGGTTAAATATTGTCCGAATCATTCAACAACCAATTAGCGTCTGTAGTCCAACGGTTAGGATAATTGCCTTCCAAGCAATAGACCCGGGTTCGACTCCCGGCAGACGCATTTTTGCTCTTACTTTCCGAGTTTAAGAGTAGTGGTTGCTAATGGATGTACAAAGAGAAGGTGAAAGGTACTTGAAGGACGATGTATTTTTATACATGGAAAAGTGTTAAGAGTAGTGGTTGCTAGTGGCAGACGCATTTTTGCTCTTACTTTCCGAGTTTAAGAGTAGTGGTTGCTAATGGATGTGCAAAGAGAGGGTGAAAAGTACTTGAAGGACGATGTATTTTTATACATGCCAGGGAGGATCTATGTTAGGACTATGGTGGGCTGAAGCCCAGGGCAAAGTAAAAAAAAATAATTTTTTTAAGGTATTATTTTCACAAAATTCTATCTAGCCCAGCCCAAATTTTTCTATAGCTCAATCCAATTTTTCAGCCCAACCTATAAAACAAAATCATTCCATCTAAAAATCTAATCTAAATGTTATACGAATTACCTCCCACTTAACAAGAGGCACTTTTGTACATCGTATAAGGGCTGTAAAGCCCAAAAGGAATAAATGTAATTAATACAATAAAATATGATTCAAATATGATGCACATCAACTTGTGTTTGAGTATATTCAAGAACATTGCCCAAAAGTGAGTTCTTGGGCAGAAGTTCATAGTGTATATAGACATTTTCCATGTTTTGAATTTGTGTTCAATTCACTTTTGATATAACGAGTATTCTTTGTCAAGACCTTCAAACAATTATTGGATATCTTGATAGTAATGAGACATGTTTCTACTAAACAACTCATTCTCGGGGAAGTGACATAAAATGGATGTGAAGGCTTTCTTGAAGAAGCAAAGGAGTTTTGCTCAAAAAAGAAATTCTTGTACCGATATTGAATTATAAATATATGGTTGGTCATTGCCGAAAAGAAACTACAGTTGAGCATTCATTATCACTTTGATGTTTTCAATGAGGCAATAGACTTTGTATCGATGAAGTTAAGGACTCGGTTTAATGATAAATCAATGGATCAAACTCCTTTCTTTGAGTGCTTCATTGGATCCCGAAAGTTCATATGTGTCGTCATTCAATGCCGATGCTATTTGTAATCTCTTGCAAGGAAGTTCTATCCCGAAGGTTTTAGTAATGCTTTTGAATTCAAGCGACAACACTATGCTCATGATGTGATTCATGATACAAAGTTTCGAGTATCTACACTTGTTGAATTATGTGAGCAGTTGACTAAGAGCAAAAGATCTGTTTCATATGTTATGATCAGCATATTGATTCGCTTTGTATTGATCTTATTGTTTTCACTTCAACAATAGAATGATCATTTTCTGCCGTGAAACTTTTAAAGACAACACTTCGCGACAAAATGGATGATGACTTTTTTGTTAATTGCAATACACTTTATATTGAAAAAGGTCATACTCTTAGTATAGATGTAGACTCTATAATTGACGAGTTTTTTTGTTTCAAAGCTTCGTCGAGAACAAATTTAGTGGAGAACTCTTACATATATATATTTTTTGCTTATTTTGAAAATTTTTAATGTATTATCAATTAAGTTTTTCAGCCCAGTCCAACATGAAATCCTGAATCCGCCCCTGATACATGGAAAAGTGTTAAAAACTGAAGGAAGGCACTGATGTACTATTTATCATACATACAAACGTGTAAAAACTAAATCAAGTTTTTTCTTTTACATATAAGTGATATACGTAGTACTAAACAACAGTTCAAAAAAGTTCCCACTTTGATTAAAAATCTCAATAACGAACTCAAAAACATTTAATACGAAGCGGACGGCCTAAGAGTGTCTAAGGTTAGTTTGGTGAGCGGTGACTATTTTTCGTGCAGCAGCGCGTAGTTCCGGCTGTTCTAGGAGTCAAATTTATTCGGTCTAGCGGTGCTAATAGTTGATTTCTGGTCCATGGTGGGGTTTAACCTACGACTCTAAAGGAGACATACATAGGAGGACAGAGGCTCGTTCATGGAGTTGTTTGCAATTAAATCCCGACAATGGCGATTGGCATTTGGCAGTGCACTTTTGGTGACAAAAGTAGAGGCTTGACAGAGAACATGATGAATAAGAAGCAGAGTGAGGAAGGTGATACAGTACAATTAAACCGTCTCCCTCTTGAACTGCCGCCATGGAGGAAAAGAGAAGCTAGGGTTTTGAAGAAGACGAGTCAAGTTTGTCTTACTTTATTTAATTTTATCCACATTAATTTAAAGTTTTTAACCCTGTACCTTGGATTTACTTCGTTTGGTGCGTCTGCGGTTAAACGGTACAATTTATGTTTTGTGGTTTTAGTTTTTAGTTTGAGATGAAACAACTAGACTAGTTTGGCTGATAATAACTTTGAATCTCTCGCATGTTCAGCGATTATTCTTGCTCATTATTGGGAAGTCTATTCTATACCTGATCAGAGAGGAAGAGGACCTATTGGTTATAAGGAGTCTAGCGGAAATGTTTGGGTAGTCAGCATGCTGGATGTTTGATTGTTTTTATGAGTTAATATAAGTGTTTTAAAAACAACATTTCTAACCAATGTTCTCAGAGGCATTATGCGATGGTCAGACGCGCCTATGTGGGGACCAATAGAAATTATAAGTTTACTAATAGAAATTACCCTAAATAAGATTAAAACATTGTTAAAGTTCCTAATAGGACTTTAAGTTTATTATTTCTCTAATTGGGACTTCAGATTACAATTTTGTCCCTTATTTTGTTAGACTCAAACAATTGACCATTCTCTCGATCGATGCCCGTGCCTGCACAAGCACCTACAATATCTCATTGTCTCGTGATTTACATTAATAAGATAATGTCATTATTATGTCATTACTAATAAGATGGCAATCTTGCCGGAGTTGGGAAATGAATCGTCAGATAGCGGTTGTGTCGGCTCGGGGGTGGGCATCCGCGCAGTCTGATTAGAGGGAGGAAAGTAGTGTGGCTGTGATACTAGGATGAATATACCAAAGCTGGGGTGGGGTGGGGTGGCTGTGATACTAGGATGAATCCCAGAGTTTAGTATTAAGGGTAGTTTTGTCAAGTGACTACACTTTTAGCCGTATAAAATATTGAAATGCTACTTTTCATTTTCTCAATGTTTCAGTCCCGGGGTATCAACATTTACGGTAAAGGGTATTCAAAAACCACTAAGGCAACTTCGACCGAGGCCGAGTTTGAAAGCAGTTCTCAGTATATCAAAATAAGTCCAAAACTGTAGTTTGTAGCCGAGGTCGAGGTCGACTCTCGCCGAAGTGATCAACATTTCTAGCACTACGACTAAGCTCCATGCCAACTACTGCACTTCAAGCTTGAAGATCGATAAAGGCATCACCACTTTACCTTATGAGATGAGGTTACTTACTTGTTAGCTAATACACTACATTCGAGCTCGACCTCTACAACCGAGTGCAGGACCTTGTGCAAAGATTGTGGATTTAGACATTTACTTGGATATCATAAACATTCGGGATTATGTCACTGTGTGACAGCTGCCCGGCCTGCCCCAAGGCTGACGTCACCTATTTCGATTACACATGTCGGCTGTCAGACTTACACGTGTGGTTGATCCATCCATTTTAGTATGCAAGGACAGAAGTTGGTAATAGTACCAATCAATAAATATTAGGGAAAATGGAAACTAATAATCCAACCTTTTAACGGTATTCTTTCAATAATCCCACCTTTTGATTATTCATGAATAATCCAACCTTTGCACCTCATCTTCATTCATTGGTCCCTGGTCGGTTAATGACCTACTATTCCAAGTTATTTTCTTATCTTTGCAAAATATTATCTTTGTGAAAGATGAGATTTATGATATAATGATTTGCAAAGATAAGAAAATAGCTTGGAATAGCAGGTCATCAACCGGTTAGGGACCAGTGATTGAAGATGAGGTGCAAAGGTTGGATTATTCATGAATAACCAAAAGGTTGGATTATTGTAAGAAGACCGCTAAAAGGTTGGATTATTAGTTTCCATTTTCCCTAAATATTACTCCCTCCGTTCTTTTTTATTAGTCCTTCTTTCCTTTTTGGGACGTTTTTTTATCTGTCCTCCTTTCCATTTAAGGAAAGTTTTTACTCTAAATATACCTTTATACCCCAACTTTTATTATCATTACCCCTTTCTCTTTCCTACTTTTTCATTTACCCACTACTCATTACACCTTTTACACTACCCCTACTACTTTCCTCTTAAAACTCGTGCCAAAGCCTAAGAGGACTAATATTAAAGAACGGAGGTAGTATCTCTACATTAGCTTTACATGTGTTACTAGACTTGTATGGCAGTTATTTTGCTTATTTTGTAAGTATTTACTTGTACATTATAAATATCACCTTCAAACTTATGGAAAAGGACTGCATTCTAAATTCTCAAGTTTACTATTACGCTGCCTATTTTCTTACTCGATCTATACTTAGCAATTTTTCGGCTCTCCCTCAGTTTCTGCCTACCCTGAGATCGACGAAGCCATCAAGTCCTATTTCAAAAAAAATCTTATTTATTAGTGTTTTTGCATAAATATGATTAATAATGTTGTGTTTGTGTGTGTATAAAAATAGGTATAAGTACAAAAAAGTTACATGTGATTCTGCTCATTTTTAAATAGGGGTCAGAGGTTCATTTTTTTTTACTATGCATGTGTTTTCAATTTGAGGGGTCTCCATCTAAAGTCTAAAACATTCAAATAGAGAAAAAAAATATTCTAATTATTAATTTTAATGTGTCTATCTCTTGGCTCCCGAGACTCTTCCGTAGCATTCCAACACTTTCCCCCGAGATCGAGCATAGCATTGAACAAATAATGTAAGAAACAAAAAGGCACGCCCACTTCAATTTGTATCACTAGTAAGTACAAAGAAATATCATGAACTTGAAACTAACACTAGTTTTGCTTGAACCAAATGCAAAAATAATATTTGCACAACCGAAAAAATATAAAACCAAACATTGTCAACTCCCTAATTCTCATAGCTGGAGCAAAAAATGACACCAGCCAAAAAACAAACTTCTTTAATCGTTCTACTAAACGAAGTTGATGTTTTTCTTCATCAGGGAATGATAAGTGTCAACAACCATGCTGAGTCCGATCAGAAATGTGATAGGCTGTATACCAGAGTCCACACTAGCTGAAAAGGCAAACAGCGAATTAAGACGGTCAATGACTCAGTGAGGACATTATACACTGCTTAATAGTGTCATAACAGGTATAGGGAGTCAGGGAGATTATGTACCACAAATAGTGTTATGGAAGCAAAAAGCCCCTCTTGCAGGAGACTTCCATGACCACCAAAATCTTCTTCGTCAATCTTCAGTACCAGTGCATAATAGCCGTAGATAATCCCAGATGATAACACTAGAAACCTAAAAACGATAATGTGTTTAATTTGTTTCTCAGTATGAGCATCATTTGGACCAAGATTATGAACACATTATTTTCCAAGCAAACATAAGGACATCTAAAAGGATATCCAATGAACTTTTGACAGTTTCGAGACAATCTGATGAATATTCATTGTTTATAAAAATAAGGTGCCCAAAATTTGTAATGAGGTGAGGTGGGTTCACCAAGCATATTATACCTAGCCAATGTTCATCACAATTGGAAATATGAGCGTTTATTAGACAAGAACCAAAATTTCATCCTAAATGCTCATAATGGTTGACATAGGGGCTCATTGTAAGCAAATATGTACTCTTCCGTCCCAAAAACAAAAAGGGAAAGTTCCCGAAATAGGACTAAAAGAGTTTGAAAATTCCAAAATAGGACTAACATGTTTTTATTCCCAAAATAGGAGTAATTACTGCCAAGTTTCGAAAATACTGCCATGTTTGAAGTCTGGTACTGCCAAAATATGGCAGTAATTAGTCCTATTTTGGGAATAAAAACATGGCAGTCCTATTTTGGAATTTTCGAACTCTTTTAGTCCTATTTTGGGCAATATCTCAAACAAAAAACAAGAGTCTTGCTGTAAAAACTTACCAATTTCAGAAAAAACATTTATCAACATAAAATGTTAACTTTACATTGAATTTAATGTCATTACTCGAAAAACAAAAAACAAGCTTTCAAAACAACTTCAGAGTGTTAAATCTATGAAACATGACTCCTTATGAAGACAGCTGTCGTAACTTGGTAAAAACATTGACCGTGAGAACTACACTAAAATCATATCTTCTAACAAGTGTTTAGGATATTTAAAAACCCCAATAACATAACACTAATTGGTCAATTTTGTGGGGTGGGCCGCGGGGGGGGGGGGGGGTGTACTAGGAACTAGACTTCCTATTTAAATGAGCATATTGTGTGGAGGCTTGATACTATAAACTAAATTTCCTATTTCAATAAGCCACCTCATTTCTCCTTTGTTATCTCTAAAGGAGAGGGATCGAGCAGAACATGTCAAACAAATTGTTGGCGCATTAAATAACCATAACTTACAAGGCTAAAGTTATTTCAGCATATGATCATGTGCACACATAGACTTAAATGTGCATGGAGTCAGGCCATATTTGCTAGCTTCTAACAGCCCAACCTCCATCTAAAGACCTGTTGAATTAAATCCTATATTGTTAACTTCCACAAGATTATTGTAAGGGTTCTGTTATGGACTTATGGAAACAATATATTACATGAAGGCTATACTGCTCACAGCGGTGCTAAAGACTGTAACTTTATCTGCAACAGTTTTAAGGACATGAGAACTTTTGAAGAGTAAACTTACAACATAAACCAGAACCCGCCAACCAAAGGAATGCCCCCCCAAATCAACCCGCATACAAGAGCCATAGCTTGTCTGGTCCAATGCAATACATCACCCAATTGGTCCTGCAATAAAACAATTATTAGTATCAACATCATCTGTGAACAGCACAGAAAAAGCCAGAAGTTAAATGTTCCATCAAGTTATTTTTACTGGAAATATGTAACAGGATAATCTATATTGTATTCTTGCATTAAATTGGCACACATTTTTTCATTGACGCCTCTCCTTTAACCAGTCTGGCAGTCTCACACATTATCTATAATCTATAATATATCATAGGAGTACTTCGTATAATCTAAATAACTTATTCTTCAAAAAAAATTAAAGTGGAATGCAATAATTTGTAAGTCATCATCTACAAAAATAGAAAGTGTTTTCACCTGTGATTACTGCTCCACATAATTTTCTTGGGTGCTGGAGTGAATGCATAATAGGATCTATTGAATTAGTATTGATGGGATTTAAACAAAGCTTTAATAACCAAACCAAATATTATTTCCATTGAAATCAAAGACAGGAAAAAATTAGCACAAACCATTTAAGTTTCCAGAAAACAGTCTAGTAAATAAGCTCCTGAATAAGAAAAAGGACTGCAAGGATTCACCTTTATTTACACTTCCATTGTCATAACGATAATGATTAACACATTCCAATTAAGAGCTGGTACAAGTTTGGTTATAGCGTACTGATAAACAACACTTTAACCACACTATCACAATCTAAAGAAACAAATGAGCAAAGAAGCAAACAACTAACAAGGATTCAAAGTTGGAACCTTGTCCCAAGAAGCGTCAGGATCGAACAGCTTGGCAAGCCTAAACGGAGACAAGTGACCATTCTGGTGGAAATGCTGCTGCTGTTGCTGATTGGCCTTGGCCGATTTTCTATCTTTCATGGCGAATTCCAGTAACAGATTCCAAAAAAATCGGGGTTGACTACGGAATCCACAGGCTTGAATCAACGAATCTGATCCGGGTTAGGAGTTAGGGTTTCTATGAAGGCGACAAAGCTGATGATGCTCACTGACTGTTCCTTGAATGTGGAAACAGGGGAAAAGATAAATTGATAGAGAAAAAACGATAAAAAATTACTCTTTCCACCAAATTTTCAACTCAATAATTGAAAAAGGCTCGCGGCGATATATATAAATATAATCAAATATTCAAAACTCTGGTCTAGCGTTTGGTTAATGGTTGGCATGCGTCGCTGGCGATGGTCCCTCCAGTCCTTCCATTACCAGACTAATTAAGATTACATATTGCCCTTGAAGATAACCTGAGGTTAATTAATCATGTAAAAAGACTGCCCTACTCCATATAAACTTCAACTACCGATGATGGAAACGTCCCACTTTAGGATTTTCATGGTCTAGCCAGGTATTAATAGGACATCACGTCTATCCTAGCAGGACTGGTCTGATATGATCTGATATCAGACTGGTCTGATATGATCTGGTCTGGTCTGAACTGGTCCGGTCTGGTTTCTTTGTATTTTTATAACTATCCAAGTCTGGTCTGGTCTGAACTGGTCTGGTCTGGACTGGTCTGAGACAAATTACAGTCCAAGTAAAAACATCCTTAATAATATGAAATTAGATTTAGACCGAAAAAATTAGATCCGAACAAATCAAATTAGACCATATTTAATAGTCAAATTATACGTAGAACAAATGTATATAGACCAAAGTGTCACTGTTCTAAAAATCGGCTTGGACAGATCGATCAATCGGCGCCTAGGCACTAGATGACCCTAACTGTAGAGGATTAATTGGATTAGTAGGTCAAAAAATCGGCCTAGTCGCACGCCCAGTCGGTGTCTAGGCGCCTCTCAACTGCCCGACTAGCGCTTAACGAGTTTTAGAACAATGAACCAAACTAATTCAAATCACAACATATTAGGACTTTTAACGAATCGAGTTTTGATCGAAGCATTTGAGCTCGAGCTCGACTCCAAACCTAACAACCCGAGCTTAAGGGGCTTCAAGCTCAAACACAAGCTCGGTTTTAAGTTCGAACAACTATTTGAGCCGAGCTTGAACATATTGGTCTTTGGCTCTGTGCTCGTATTATTGAATTTTATTAATGAGTATCATCTAAAATTTTAAATTCGAGAACAATTATCGAGCTTATAGAGCATTCGGTTCGGGTACTGAATGCCTATTGAACCGAACACGAGCCTCATTTGTAAAGGTCGTCAAGGTTCGAGCTTGAACCCGAACATCACTATTACCAGAAAAGCCGAACTCGAGCTTTGGGTGTTTGGACTCGACTCGGCTCGTTAACAACTTTAGAACAGATCATAATAGACTTAAACAGACTAGACTAGATCAGAAATTGCAGTCAAATTAAAAACATTCTTACCATCGAATGAATCTATTTTCATCCTTTTTTGTATTTAAATTTGATCACGTCGTATCTAATTTAGTTTGGTATTATCTCCTCCAGTAAAAATCAATACAAGTGAATATTGAGTTGAAGTATCACATTATTATTGATCACTGTCGTAAACAAAGTCATATACTTATTACAAATGCAAACACTAAAATATAAATATAGTAAAAATTGTCAAAATAGATAAGTAATTTAAAAAGTTTTAAATAACAAACATGAAGAAAATATAAAATTGAAATGTAGAAACTTTAAGAAATGTAGTTTTTACCAAAATTCCAGAAATAAAAAAAATGTAGATTATGACGTTTTTTTAGATTTTATAAAAAATTCCTTAATTTTCCAAACAACCGCGTTGTATGTAGTAACTCATAATTTAATAGTTGCAACATTATGATTTTTGCACTATTCACACATCTTATTTTGACTACGATTTTTTGCTACGTATTAATATTTATAATCAAATTATTGTGTATAAAAAGTTATTAAATTTTCATTAATGTGAATTACCAAAATTTTAACTTTTTATACTCCGTAGTGTTTACTGCTCCCCGAATCTTAAAACTTTGCAACTCTCCCTTTTTGGTTATCTCACTAACCTTTTCACTTTCCCTTTTAAGTAAATAATTTGTGGTTCCGATTAGTTCTCTTTTCTTTGTACAAAAATCAATCATACAATTTTTATTTTATTAATCTTGTGCCGGTGAAACTTGGCAAAACTATAGCGACGAAAGTAGTAATACACAATTAAAATAATTACAATCAAAATTGTGAGTTGACAAACGTAAAAGTTAAACCATTTCAACTATTAAAAAAAGCTACCTTCGTCCTTTAAAACTTTGCCAAGTTTGACCGGCACGAGAATTAATAAAGTAAAAAGTGTGTGATTGATGTTTGTGCAGAGGAAAAAGAATCAACTTTGCTTTTAAGGGATGAAGGAATAGAAGATCGTACTCCTTAAAAACTTTACCACCTTTGCCTTTTTAGATGTCCCACTAACTTTGACACTTTCCTTTTTAAATAAAGAATTTGTGGTTTCAGTTAATTTTTTCTTTTTTACACAAATCTCAACCACACCGTTTTTACTTTATTAATTTTCGTGTCAATCAAATTTACTTGATAAAGTTTAAAAGATTGAGAATACTTCTTAACAACTACTCCGTACGAAGTACTCCATAAATATTACGGAGTACTCCGTAAAAAACAAAACTACCAAGACAAGTGAAATGATCTGATTGATTTCAGAGTCTACTTCAAAGAACGCACCCAAATGAAAGCAAGTGACACCGTGTAAAACCGCCAAACGGACCTAATTCTTCTCTGTTCTTTTCTTTACTTATAATCCTGGAGTTTATAGTGTATAGAATTGAATTGAATTGAATTGAATTGAATTAGGGTTTAGCAGAGATGGGGAGCCCGAAGAAGAACCAGAGCAAAGGTTTCTTCGCCTCAATGACTTCGGGGTTGTCTATGTTCAGCAATGCCATCCACAGATCCGTCAACGGGTGAGCATCTCTTGCTCCGCACGTTTTGATTTGATCTGGCTCTTCTAAATGGATGGGGAACATGCTCAAATTTTCAGCTTTTGGCTGCTTTTCCATAGTAATATTGAGCAGGAACTATGAAGTACCACTTCTATTTTTGTTTTCATGTTTGATGATTTGAAATTTGTTACGGAGGAAACTATTTGCTAATTGTTTTCAAGTTTCTATTTTTCTTTGGGCTAGCTTCTGAAAATATATTATTGATTCATGCATCTTATTGTTATTACTCTGTAGTGTAAAAAATAGGGTGTTTTAGTTTTGTAACTATCGAGCTACGCGGGAACTGCTTTCAGTTTAAAAAATCTTTTCCCCAAATGCTTCCAGGCTGGTTGGATACGAAGGGTTGGAAGTTATAAATCCTGAAGGAGGCAAAGAAGATGCAGAAGAGGAAGCTCTGAAAGGAAGATGGAAAGATGAGGTGAGTAATTGTTGAATTTTAATTGCAAATGCTCTGTTTAAAATCGTAAAAGTATCCTTTCATGTTTTCAAATCCTAAGTTTTCTGCATAAAAGTGATAAACCCGTTCGATATCTGCTTTTTTTGGGTGTTGATTTAAGCACCAAATATTTTTTCTGGACTTTGGCAAAAGCCTCTTGAGTTTTCTTAAGTTGTCACTTGAATGTACTTGAAAATCTTTATTTTTCCAGTCCAAACGGATTTAAACTGGGGTGCCCCAAGGCCTAAGGATTCAGTCCCCAGCACTGCCCCCTATGTGACTGGACGTGTGGTTTGTTGCTTTATCTTTGTGTGACCGGAGTTTCTTTTCAAAAGAATTATCATGTTCCTTCAAAACGGACTAAAAAGTTGTTTTTATTGGATGACCAAAGGGCCGTTCAATTTCCCTTCCCCAAACTAAAACTACAGTCATCCTAGGAGATCAGTGGTATGTGCGGCGCAACTAGCTGAAAAGATACTTTTGTGAGCTTTTTAGTAAATGTTACTACCTCCATCCCAATTTGATGATACCATTGCGGTTTACGAAGTTTGATTGACGATAAAGCAAACGGATCCCTGTTTGCACTCAAATTATTTTTAGAAAAAAAAATTACATATTCAAAAACTACATTAAAAACTTTACAAAGTCTCAAACACCTGGATTAAATTTGATTAAAATTTAATACATAAAGTAAGAGATTAAGAGTGATTTGTGTTGACCAAATGAGAGAGAAATGGTACCATCAAAATGGGACGGAGGTAGTAGGTTTTAGTGACTAAAAAGATTTTCAAAGAAAAAGGTGATAATTGTTTGATAAAAGGTGGTTGTTTGATTTAGTTATGTTTAGTATACAAGCTGTAGTGACTAATTAATGCTAAAAGCTACAAACTTTTTTCAGATGTTACTCAAGGTAGCTTCTCAAAAAAGATCTTTTATTTTGAAAAAAGCTCTTAAAAACTGTCGCACCAAATATACAAGTAGAAGCTTTTAGATATTTGTTAAACAGTACAAAAGCTAAGGTAGGAACATATGCCCACCAAACATGCATTAGCTGTTTTATTTGGAGGTAGGAACATATGCCTACCAAACATGCACTAGCTGTTTTATTTGGTGACCTTTCATATGTGTTGAGTGATTTAATGAGAACATAAATTTACTTGGACTTTTCCTAAGTGACTGTTTAGAGTTTCTTTGCAAATCGTGGAGTACACGACTCATGTGACTTCCTGCAGTTAGGATGTTTTCTTTTGGACTGAAATTTGCTGGTCTGGTCTGGTAAACGTCTGGTCTCTGTGTCTTTTATAACTACGGGAGTCTGGTCTGATCTGATCCTGATCTGGTCTGGTCTAGGACTGAAAACAGTCCAAAAGAAAACATTCTTAGTGCTCCATGAAATACCTAAACTCACAAAATACAGTCATTAAGTAGATAAGTACTAAGTTCTAAAGATATATTACTGTAGTGCTAGAAATATCTCCAGTATCTAAGCTGAAATTAATGCAAATAGACAATTATCTTTTTTTATTCCTAATTTGTTCGTTTTTTCCCAATATGACAAGTTTTTTAAACTAGCAAAGGAGTTTCTAAAATATAAAGTATCATTTATGACTGATTAGAATTATACCTTAGCGAACTAAATAAAAGTTGTACTTTGCTCAAACATGACTACTTTTATGGGACAAACTTCAGAGGGAGCTTCACTTGCATAGTTGCTTGTATATCTTTGTCACAGCAATTGTCAACATGCTTTTTCTTTTCTGCTAC
Source organism: Cuscuta epithymum (assembly GCA_945859915.1). NCBI lineage: Eukaryota > Viridiplantae > Streptophyta > Magnoliopsida > Solanales > Convolvulaceae > Cuscuta > Cuscuta epithymum. The sequence goes on from CAMAPF010000249.1 coordinate 418,826, forward strand.
TTTCCTTTTTGAGCATGAGAATGTTCTTCTTCTGTTGCATTTCATCATTTTTCAGAATTCGGCACAAACTTGGTGAATAATTGTTTTTTCTGTTATCTCAAGATTATATAATCTATTATTTTAAAATATTTTACTCATGTAAACTAACAGAATTGTTCCTTTCCCTAAAGGAGAGAGATAGTTACTGGAAGATGATGCATAAGTACATCGGAGCTGATGTAACATCGATGGTGACACTTCCTGTCATAATATTCGAACCAATGACGATGCTTCAGAAAATGGCAGAGGTTTCTGCTCTATTATTTGCGAGTTGTTACAGTTGACAATCTGCAAAATCATCATGCTTCGGGGAGTGTAGACAAGCAAACATAAGTACTAATTTTGTATTCTTGTGGCAGTTAATGGAATACTCCCACCTTCTAGACAGTGCAGATGAATGTGAAGATCCCTATATGCGCTTGGTGTATTCAAGTGAGTGTAACTGTAGAAGTTACACTATTAATATGTTATATTTTCTTTTGAGAGGTTTCAACTTTAATTATAAATTGCTGCAGCATCTTGGGCGATATCTGTTTATTATGCCTTTCAACGTACCTGGAAACCTTTTAATCCCATTCTTGGTGAGACTTATGAATTGGTCAATCATGGCGGTGTAACATTTATTTCAGAACAGGTATGCTCAGTTCATCACTTTCTTCCCTTTTTTATTTTTCTGCATACTGGAAAAACCAGAGCTACACTACCATGCTTTTATTAGTAAAAAATATGAAAAAAATGAAAGGGTTGATATATATGCTATTTGTAGGTAAGTCATCATCCCCCAATGAGTGCAGGTCATGCTGAAAATGAACATTTCACATATGATGTGACATCAAAGTTGAAGACAAAGTTCTTAGGGAACTCCCTTGATATATATCCTCTAGGAAGGTTAGTCAGAAATATTCTCATTTCTTCTCTCCTACCTTGAGATTTAGCTTTGCAATTTGAGTTTCTCTGGCAGTCATGATGTGGCATACTTCATACTTCTATATTGCTTTTCCTCCTTATTTGACCCTAAGAAATTCCTACACCCCAACCAAACTTTTCTTTTATTCATACTATATTTTGGCATATCAAGATACCCTTGTTTGCTATCTTATTAATGTTCTTACTGGCAATTGGACTGACATGTTATTTCATATAACATGCAAATATTCAGAAATACTTATTAGCTGATATAAGAAGACTGTAATTTGTATCAATTTTTTTGCATGAGTCCTATAATGCAGATAGACCGGATGTAAATCGTCTTTCTGCATTTCAGCTTTTGAGAATGTCTTCTTTTTAGTGACTTTTTCCAGTCTAATATGAAGTCAAGTATCTTCTATGACATCAATTTTTTTTAAAGTAAATGTCAAAGAGGATAAGAAGCCAACATGGTTGCATTTATGTTCTGGTAAAAAGAAAACTAACTCTTTCACATCTTTTCTTGGATGCAGGACACGTCTCACTCTTAAAAGAGATGGTGTTGTGTTGGATTTGGTTCCACCACTCACCAAGGTCAACAATTTGATTTTCGGTCGGACTTGGGTGGATAACCCTGGGGAGATGATCATGACCAATCTGACTACCGGGGACAAAGCTGTGCTCTATTTTCAACCTTGTGGCTGGTTTGGGTATGTCATCAGTTTCATATATTCCTTCTCCTTTTAGCTATATATATATATGTATATATATATATTCTTGGATATGCTTTATCAGTATCGGAAGCGCGACAATATATTTGGAGCTATTATAAATTCTTCACAAATTTGTTTGGGGTTCAGGGCCGGGCGGTATGAAGTGGATGGATATGTTTATAATGCTTCTGAAGAACCAAAAATACTGATGACTGGAAAATGGAATGAATCAATGTCTTATCAGCCTTGTGATATGGAAGGCGAGCCTTTACCTGGCACAGAACTGAAAGAGGTTAAATCTTGCTTTCCTTTTCTGTTGTGTTCCATCTAATCTAAATATGCAAATGGGAAAATCAAAGGTATCTTCAAAGCATATAAATATTTCACAAACTTCCAAACTCAGTTTTCGCCTTTGTATTTCTGAAATATAACCAGGAGTCATGTGTGCAGGTTTGGAGACTTTCTCCTGTTCCAGAAAAGGACAAATTCCAGTACACTCACTTTGCCCACAAAATCAACAGCTTTGATACCGCTCCTAAGAAGTTATTAGCATCGGATTCTCGCCTTCGCCCTGATAGAGCTGCTCTTGAAAAGGGCGATCTATCTAAATCGGGTTCTGAAAAAAGCAGGTTTAAATTTCATCACCCCCCTCTTGTTGTCCCTGTCCCCACCATTCTTATATTTAAGTGAGTCTTTGGCTATCCCCCATCTTATCCCTAGGTTCCCTTAGTTAGACCCTCTTCTCTAACAGCTGCATTTATCATTTTAGTTTGGAAGAGAGGCAAAGAGCTGAAAAAGGAACCCGTGAGGCAAAAGGGCATCAATTCACTCCAAGATGGTTTGATATAACCGACGAGATCAATCCAACACCATGGGGAGACATGGAAGTCTACCAATTCAATGGCAAATACACTGAGCACCGGGCTGCTGTTGAAGCTTCCAGCAGCATTGATATAGAAGATGTCGCATCAGTGGAATTCAACCCATGGCAGTATGGTGACGAGTCTGAGGAATGAGGCACATCCAACTTTTGCATGAGTCGTTATATTTTTCGAGTTACCTTGACGATAATTCTGACTTGAAATTCAATGCTTGATGTTTGTGTGTACATGTGTATCTCAATTAATAGTGTTCCTCGTTTCATCATATTCTTGTTGAAACTGAGTGTTCTCCAGAGGACATTAATTGTAAAATTCTATAGTTTTTTCCTTCTAAAATTCTGTCATTTGTTTCTTCACTTGTACAATGCTAGCGAGTACCCATGTACCATTAATGGCTCTATTAGGGGATTGAGTGGGCTTAGTCATTTTGCTCACATATGAAAAGACGGTTTCAACATAGCATTTCCTTAACCCAAGATGCAAGTAAGCAAGTTGTGTAGGATTGGGACCAAACTAATTCTTGTTAAAAATTAACTGAACCGCTGTAAAATCGGCATGGTTCTGATACACAATAACACAATGAAAAACTGTTATGGAATCGAACCAAAATTTAATTGAGTTGTAGTAATAGTTTCTTAAAACTTAGACGCATAAACTTTGTGTCGTTTTCTCTCGCACAGAAAACTCGTAGAATAAACAAAAATTAGGTCACAAAAAGGTGATTTGGACTACTAATGTTATAATAGTATTAATAATAATCATAAATACTGTGTTTTGCCTACTGACCCCAATATACACTTTATCAGTATGTATTTACGGCCAAAATGAGAATTAAATTTAGGGTATCTTACTATATCGATCATTATCACTTACTCTGTATATAGTAGGTATCAGGTATGTATTAGTTTGTACGAGTATAATTTTAATTGAAAAATTATAACTAATAACTTTATGTTTTATTTACCTTCAAAAAATAACGTTATTGTTGAGGTTTATTCCTTCAACCCGTAGGCCCAACACGTAAGCCTGTGGATCTCGAGTGGATGGTATATATGAATGTGAATAAGGATGGCAATGGGGGCGGGGACCCGTGGGGAACCGCCCCACGGGGGAAGGATGGGGCGGGGCTTGGGGTGGGGTGGGGGCGGGGATGGGTGAAATATTTTTACGCCGTTAAAATATGGGGCGGGGGATGGGTATTGCTACACCCGCCCCGCCCCCCGCCCCGTCCCCGTTATAAATATATACTCAAACATATATATACACACATATAAATAATGTACACACATATTAAATTAAAATTTTGTAGTATATAACAAACGCATATACATATAGACATACATAATTGTATACGGTTTAATCATGGTTAATGAATTAATACATATTATACTAGAATAATAATAAGCTAGTGATGATTAAAAATATTTATCATAAAAGTTACTTCGTAGATGAGTTTTAAGAGTGAGAAAGTGAGTAAATAAATACACACACATTTATAGGTAATATAATACGTAGTATGTAATTAATTGTATTATAATTGTTGAGAATTTTGAAACAACGTACATGATGATAATATGTTTACTTATATTTTTACTTTAATTGTCTTCAATTTACAAAACTTATTCAAATTGAAGAATTGTTAAAATTGGTGGTATTAACTTTTAACAAATACAATACTTCAGTGTCGTGTGTGTGTACTGTGTGTATCATATATCATTGTGTGCGCGTAGATATATATAGACTTAGGATCAAATGAGAACAACTAGGGATGACAATGGGGCGGGTTTGGGGCGGGGGTACACTCCCCCATCCCCCGCCCCATGTCTAAAAAGTTCCCCCCCATCCCCGCCCCATCCCCCGTTACTCCCAGACCCGCCCCATCCCCGCCCCACCCCATTGTCCCCCACGGGTGCCCACGGGTGCCCCATATAGATTTAATTTATCGTATTTGCATATACATTTAAACTCTTATATTATAAATATATGTAGTGCGATTCCAATGAAAACGATGTTTAACGTGGAAACACTCACATTTAATCCAATGTGATACACAATAGAGCCATTCTAGTGCACATTTGGACTTCGATCAATACAAGCTAATATAAATAATCATGGTGGCACTTTTGTAAATATTATGTTAGATACAAAAAAGTGCATTGTGCGAGCTTATTGTGCTTCACATTAGGGGTAAATGTGGTGTTCACACGTTCTCATGTTAAACGTTGTTCTCATTTGATCCTAAGTCTATATATATCTACGCGCACACAATGATATATGATACACACAGTACACACACACGACACTGAAGTATTGTATTTGTTAAAAGTTAATACCACCAATTTTAACAATTCTTCAATTTGAATAAGTTTTGTAAATTGAAGACAATTAAAGTAAAAATATAAGTAAACATATTATCATCATCATGTACGTTGTTTCAAAATTCTCAACTATTATAATACAATTAATTACATACTACGTATTATATTACATATAAATGTGTGTATTTATTTACTCACTTTCTCACTCTTAAAACTCATCTACGAAGTAACTTTTATGATAAATATTTTTAATCATCACTAGCTTATTATTATTCTAGTATAATATGTATTAATTCATTAACCATGATTAAACCGTATACAATTTTGTATGTCTATATGTATATGTGTTTGTTATATACTACAAAATTTTAATTTAATATGTGTGTACATTATTTATATGTGTGTATATATATGTTTGAGTATATATTTATAACAGGGACGGGGCGGAGGCGGGGCGGGTGTAGCAATACCCATCCCCCGCCCCATATTTTAACGGCGTAAAAATATTTCACCCATCCCCGCCCCCGCCCCACCCCAAGCCCCGCCCCATCCTTCCCCCGTGGGGCGGTTCCCCACGGGTCCCCGCCCCCATTGCCATCCTTAAGAACAACGTTTAACATGAGAACGTGTGAACACCACATTTACCCCTAAATAACGTTATTGTTGAGGGATAAATGTTGAGGTTTATTCCTTCAACCCGTAGGCCCAACACGTAAGCCTGTGGATCTCGAGTGGATGGTATATATGAATGTGATTCATGTGAAGCAATAGCAAATAAGATGAGCTTAGAACTTTATGCAATAGTGGTGCCATTACTTTGAAAGTTTCAAAGTATATTTCACCACATGAATGAAAGTTTCACTTTGAAAGATAATAGTGATGCCATTACACGACTAGATGTTCAATTATATATTTTGCGAGAGGCATAATACTACCTCCGTCCCATTTTATGTGTCTCACTTTGACTTGACACGATTATTAATAAAATGGTTGAAAAAGTAAAAGTTGTGATTGAGGTATGAGTATACTAAAGTGAAATGGTGTAAGTCATATATATGTTTCAAAAAAGAAGAAGAAAATAGACAATTATTTTGGAATAATCCAAAAAGGGAAGCAAAATAGATAAAATAGGACTTAGACCATTTGTAGTGGTCAAGAGTCCAAATTGTTAAATTTGGACTCCGTCCATATGAAAACAGTGTTTAGACTCCGTTAATACTATTTTTCCCTGCATCCGTTCACCGTCAATAAAATACACTCTGCATATTTTTTACATATGAATTTAGTAAAACATTAATTAAATTATTATAAGTAATGTTTTACTTTTAATTTTTCTCCTGAATAATTATGAAATAAAAAAATACACATTTCGATGTAAAAATAAATAATTTTCACAACTTTTTTTTAACATTTTTCGGTTAAAAAAATGAGTTTGTTTAAGTGAAGTTCGATTATAGAATATTCAGTTATTTGTGAAGACTTCATGAATTGAAAATTTATGTTTCGTTTTTTTAACTCAAGAAACTGCAACAGTTAAAATTTTAAAAAAGAAAATCATTTTATATATCACATATGGATGTCATATGAAAGATCATAAAAGTTTAAGAATTTTGATATATTCTTTGAAAAATTTAGATGACAAATAAAAAAGTTATATAAGTTTAAAAAAACTGAGATATAATGATGCAAGGGTGACACCAGAATGACATCATCCTCACCAAAAGAAAACATGTAGCGGTGCCATTCTTTTTCTTTTTTCTTTATTTTTTCTTTTTTCCACTCTTCTAAACTCACCCTTTATATTTAACCCCCTCCATCCTCTCATCCATTTTTAATACCCCTTTTAAACCACCACTACACACAATTAGGAGTCCAAAAGTTCCATATTTAACATTTTGGACTCCTAATACCCCACCACTCCAAATGGTCTTAGGGATTATATAACTTTAAATGAATTCCCTTGTATAGTTGTACTAGCGATTATTCGCGCAAGGCGCGAGAGTTTGCCCAATATTAAAATAATGTTGCCTTTTGTAATTAAAAGTGTCATATGCAAAATTGTTAGGAGAGTTTCGTAAATAGCTAATGAAATTGTACATATCGAGTCTTTTTGGTGACTATGATTTTTCGGTTAATAAAGTTTATCAGCCAACTTTTTAATCAAACACGTAATTCTTTATTTCGAGCGTTGAAGGTTGTAGTTACTTTTCTGGCTGTATTGACCGAAGTGACTGTAGATGACTATTTTAGTTATTTTTCACATATTCTTTCTCTATTTTCTCAATAAAATATATTTTAAATACTAGTATAAGTTATTCGTAAATCAACAGAATCGGCCAATACAACCACTTCAGCCAGAACTTCATAAATTTCAGCAGAATCAGACAATTCAGCCACTTTCAGTGTTACCGAATGAGCTCATCATATACTGCGTATATTTTAAAAATTGTCAGAATAATTATATTACATAAAAGATTACTTTCATTTAAGATTAGTAAAAATATATCTCCATACTTATAATAATGCATTAAATTAAGTAAAATTGAGTATTTTAAGAAAAAACAATAACTCTGAAATCTTAAAAGATCATAAACTATTAAGTAAATGAGAAGTACATCATTATTCATAGAAGAAATAAAATAATATAATAACAATTAAAAAGTTCCCATTTAAAAAAAGGAAAAGAATAATATGGAGTAGAAAAATAAAATGAAATAAAATAAAAAGGAAGAGGTGGCATGGCCATCCATATGATGGTTCTTTTCTACATAGATGGCCAGATGGGAAGGATATAACGGAAGTTTAAATGTTACGGACGTGAGGGTAAAGCAGCACATGGAAAAAATAGAGTTCCATCTTTTAATAACAATGTACAACATCTCATGCATCAAGTGTGTTGACATAATTCAAGGGTACCAACCCTCATTCATAATTATATTGTTATTATTAGGACTGAGCAAAACCCGATCCGACCCGAAAAACCCGATATTTTTTTCGGATATTATCCGAACCGAAGTGGATATCCGACCCGAAAAACCCGAAACCGAAAATCCGATTAGTATTGGGCCTAGACCGGGTGGCGGGTAGGGTTTGTGAAATCCCAACCCGACCCGCCCGAATATCCGAAATATATGTTAGTGTGTAGTTTGAATATTTAAATTAATACTTGTGTTCAATTATTTGTGTTATTATTTGTGCAATTTGTATTAAAATATTTGTGTAAATTGAATGTGTAGTGAACTAGTGTGTACAATTTTTGTTAAACTGGTATTCCAACACTTTAACTATCCAATTATAATGTGTTTTGATATAACAAAAATATCAGAAATATATTAAATTATGTAGTGTGTACTTTGAATATGTTAAATTAATACTTGTGTTCAATTATTTGTGCAATTTGTGTTAAATTATTTGTGTAATTTGGAAGTTTAGTGCACTAGTGTGTACAATTTTTGTCAAAGTGGCATTTAAACACTTTAATTATCCAATAATAATTTTTTTTAATATAACCGAAATATCCGAAACCCGACCCGATATCCGATAATATCCGACTTAAAAATATCCGAAATACCCGATTTGAAATATCAAAGGGTCGGGCCTAGTATTTAAATTAAAAAACCCGAACGGGTTTAGGGTTTGCAAACCCGACCCGCCCGAACCCGACCCGTGCACACCCCTAGTTATTATTATTAGATGTCTGTTTTGATTTCTTTCGGATCTCATTGTACGTGATGTTGGCTTCAGTGCCACACATTTGAGAAAGTAGGAAGATGGAGGACATCATTTTAGAAAAGAAAAATATTACCGGTGGGCGTAGCTCAACTGGTAGCAAGGGAGTGCCACAAGGGTTAGGTCTCGGGTTCGAATCCCGGCAACTGCGATGAGGGGTTACTATGCTGAAAAATGCATAGGGTCTCTGCAAGTACCGGAGACAGAGCCCCACTCTCTATCTGTCAGATTGTGATTATAGTCCAATTTACTCTCTATCGGTCGGTGGTGGGGGGCCCTCAGGGATGGGGTGTCATCCTTTTTTTTAGAAAAGAAAAATATTGAATGGAAATGGATCTATAGAACAGAGGCTTGGGAGCCTCTCATATTTGAAGTACGCCCAAAACCAGTTATCCCCGGCCTTCTAACCTGACATGCCTTCTTCTTTTCAACGCATTCTTAATATTTAGTAAAACACAAATGCGAACATACTCTTTGTTGTCTCCATTTAGGGTTCTTTCATTAATCTGGATCAGTTTCCCTAGGTAAAGGCCAATACTTGTTGCCACTGTCCCAATCCTCCTCTCGAGCCCTGCTTCACTGATAATGTTCGATCAATCCCTGTTAGGAGCCAGCGTCGCCGTACGCTAGGGTTTTAATCGCCTCGTTTGAACTTTATAGTTACGGAATAGTACGCATCGAAATTTTGAACAGTCTTAGTAAAAATGAATTTATGTACACTATAAAGTAGGGATGTCAAAAAACCCGACCCGCAATGACCCGCCCTGACCTGAGACATTTGGGGCGGGTCCGCCCCGTCTTGCAAATGGGGCGGGTCCGCCCAGCCCCGCTTATACAATGGGGCGGGTCCGGGTATTAGTATTGACCCGTGCCGCCGCGACCTGTCCCGATCAGACCCGCTCATTATATAAGTATACATACTTTTTCTTAAATTATACTACAAATATACTTCAACATACATATGTGTATATACAATAAATCATAATTTTTTTGATCTTATAATACTTTAATATATATATATTAGAATGAGATGAACGACGGATTATCAATATCTTCTTTATATATAGCATTTTAATACAAATATTCAATTATTAATATAATTAAATAGATTAACTATTTAAGCCTGAGTAATTTTTCCTTAATTTTTGAAATTTTTAGCGTATCATGAATTTGATTTAATATATTAATTTTAATTATTATTTAGAGATAAGTTTTATGTAGATTCAATGGGTAACAACTTCTCATAAATAAAAATAGATAATATCAAATTAGGTTTTGACGGGGCGGGGTGGACCCGCCCCTCATGGGGCGAGTCATGGGTCAAAAAGTTTGAACCCGTGCAGGTCACGGGGCGGGACGGACCCGCCCCGCCAAGTCACGGGGCAGGTCCGGGTCTTGCATTACCCGCCCGGCCCCGACCCATTGCCATGCCAATGCCTACTATAAAGAACTTGTAGCATCAAAATGAAAACATATGTTAGTTTTCGAATTTTCACAAATACTTTACTTTCACTCTAATATTTCAATATTTGTTTCTTTTCCTTGTGAGAGCATAAACAATTTTTTGAAGTAAATTTAAATGCACATGATCTCTCTAAATATTTGGACGAGAATCCCACGAGTGAAAAAGGGTAGCAAACGGATTAATCAGCAAAATGAAATGTTAGATAAAAAAGGAAATGAAATGGAAACTCCCTCTTCCCGTCTTTGGTGACCCAACGTTTTTCTCGAGTGTGCAAAACCAGGCGGTGGCCACCCGATTCGTACGCCATCCCACGTGTCACAATCCGGAGCCAGCATGGCAGGGGGAGTTGTGGGCCATTCGTAGCGACGAACCGGTCTTTACGTGGGTTGATGGGTGGGTGTGAGCTACGCACTGTAGTCGGTTTGCGAACAAGTTTTCACCGGCAGGTCCGGTCATCGGGTCAATTGTATAAGAACTGGGGGGTTTAAGTCTTTCAGCCACGGATGGATGTTTTTCTCTGAGGTTTTTGTCATTTCTTCCTATAGAAGGAGAGAGAACAGAAACCATGAAAGTTGAGGTTGCGTGTTGGGAATTGTTTGGGTGTTGAGAAAAGCGGAGCTAGGAAAACTATGGGTTGAAGGTTTCTTTCTTGCGTGATCGATGAAAACTGTGGGGGTTTGTTCTTTTCCTAGATTACATTTAGTTTTGTTTTTTTTTGAAAATTTTCTGGTGATCTCGGATCTTACATTATGGGTATTGAATTGTTTAAGCGTGTTGGGTTTTTCTTCTGGAAAGCATGGGTTTTGAGCGATAATTCTCTTAAATTTTGACTAAAATTCTGCGTTGCCTGGTGATCACATCTGGCTTCTTCTTTGTTGAGCTGTTTTGGAAATCCTTAAATCTTTGCCTCTTCTGTTCAGTTTTCTCTTTCTCTGTTCAAATGCTATTCTTTTCATTTTTTAAATTACCCAATCTAATTCTATCATAACTGGGGAAAATTGCTGCATTCCAGTCCTATGATCATTTCATAAATTCATATCCTGAAGTAAATTCATCCCCTTTATGGTTTTTCGTTTTAGTTTAGATCATGCAGAACGTCAGCCTTTTTAAATCATTTTCTGCTGATCTCCTTCTTGTGGTTGATACATCGAAGCGCTATTTGATCGTGTACGGACTACGGAGGGAGGGTTATTTTTTCTTCTTCTTATGATTAACTGATGCTATTTTTCTGGAATCTTTTGTCAGGGTTTATGAAGGGTTTTTTCTAGATCTCCAATTATACCCGTTTCCGTTCCCAGGATCCTATAGGAACATCTTTCTTTTTGTAATATAGGAAGAAGCTTAGATGGAATTGAAAGTTTAAAGGATGGAATCCTATATTAATGAATTACTATGTTCTGTCAATTTTCTTAAACTTAGGTGCAGGTGGAATTAACATGAATTATATTATTTCTTTTTTTAGAATTTCCATTTTGGGGTTTTGTTTTGATGTGCATACCATGTAGTGTTTCTTCCGAGCTGAGCTAGCTGCTTCTAAAAAATTAATACCCTTGTTCAATTCCTTATCATTCTTCCGAAGTTAATGAAAACCCAAAGCTTTCATCAATACTATATTTCATCATGATCGTTTTATTACAGAACTAATTTAACATGGAGACCTTTTCTTCTTTTGTTTTGTTTTTGGTTGCAGGTTTTTTCTTGTTGACCTATCGGCAAGGTGATTACAGAATGTGTGAATGTAAATATAATTTAACAAAAGAAACACAAATAAATTAATACTGCTCTATGTATTTTGAGTTCTTCTTGGTATGCCTTTGTACATGTCCTTGAGATATGGCATCTAAGAAGCGGTTAGATTATTATGGATTTAATGGCTACCAGGTGCCGCCAACACCTCGAGCTGCCCGATCAGCTAGGGTAAGTCACCCATCATGGGTTACCCAATCGACTTTATTTTCTTGATAATGTCCTTATTATCCCCTTTTCTTTCAGAGAAGAGGCATTACCCAGAGGAGAGTAGATGACAATCAGATGTGTGCATTTGACTTATTAGCTTGTATAGCTGGCAAGTTACTGGTGGATGGGGAAAGCTCTCCTACTGCTAAAGATAATAATATCAAGAATGGGGATCTGAATGAAGATCATAGAACCATGATAGGCACTTCTTGCAATCAAAAACACACTTTATTTCTTTCTGATCTTGTTTCACAACCCTCCGTGTCAAATAACTGTTCGAGTGACATTCCACACTCCCAAAACAGTACTTTTTCTAATGTAGAGTTAAGTTTTTCAAGAAACCACATTCCTCCTTGTGGGTCTTTGCCTGCAAATAGGGATGATGTAAAGTTAGGTAGTTGTAATAGAGATGATGACGAAAACCCTATGAGGTCGGATCCATCCCTGACCTTCTATAATAAGGCTTTCAGGAAGTTATTGGCATATAAGTGCTGGGAATTGAATCCAAAATCAGAAGATAAGGAGCATCTTAATGCTGGTGAGTCTTGCATTGTGTTATGATATGAATCCCATTGATTTGATTTGATGCATAATTTGATATCGTAATGGTAATACCGTAATACCCACAGGTGTGGGTGATTGTTTGAAGCACCAAGTATCTCTCAGAGATTACCCTTACAAAAAAAGGAAGCTTTATACTTGCGGCTCGGTGGGGAACTCATCTAGTGGGCTGTCAACCTTATCTGAAAGTGAACGTTTACCTTTTAGTCCTGGTGATTCTCATGGTATGAAATCCTTCCATTGAAGCTTTTATCACTCCCATCAGGAAACGATCAAAAAGATAAATTTCATGTAAATCAATGGCCGCCACTTGGTAGCCATTATTTTCTTACCAGTCAACTTCTGTACATTATAAATTAGCTAAAACTGAAAAAGAATTAGGAGTATCAGTACCTTTTGGCCCGGGGATGATCATTTTAGCTTCTTTTCCAAAATATTTTTTATTTCTTTTTTTTTTCAAAAATATATTTGCATTTTTCTTTTCATAACTCAGCAATTTATCAATATCGATCGTATAGTTTCTGCAATTCATTAACTTAAGCCATATTCATCTTTACCAAACCAAACAGGCTCTATGTTTGGCCTAGCCATGTGTGTATTTTAAAGGGGTTCTGATGTATAAATGTTGTTCTATTTGGTCAGTGAAACTCAAAATTAAGTCTTTCCGAGTTCCTGAGCTTTTTATAGAGATTCCAGAATCTGCAACCATTGGATCTCTAAAGGCATGTGCAAGCTTCATTTCAATAACTTGAATTCCCTTCAAATTATTTGCTTTGTCTGCCAAGTTCCCAGAGTCTAATGCGTTGCAGTTTTTCTTCAGAGGACAGTGATGGAAGCAGTGACTGAAATTCTGGGTGGCGGGCTATGTGTTGGTGTGCTTTTCCAAGGCAAGAAAGTTAGAGATGATAAAAAGACTTTATTACAGACAGGAATTTCTCACAATGACAAGCTTGATGCCCTGGGCTTCACTCTTGAGCCAAATCCTTCTCCAGATACGCAACTTCTGGTGTGTCCAGAAGAGCATAGTCAACTTTATTATGACTCCCCAAAACCACTAAAAAGGTATTCCAGATATCTATTGATCTCCAGATTACCCTGAATTTGAGTCTTAACTCTTAACTGTGTTTTTTCATCACTCCAAATATATGATTCAATGATTGATTTTTGTAGCCTATGCAAAAAAATGCTATTAGTCCATAGTCCACTTTACGTTGTTTTCTTTGTAGTCATCTCCTTTAGAAACTGACGTGTCTCACAGAAATTCAGTCTATCTTTTCCATCACGTTTTTTAAACGCTTAATATTTTATTTCAAGATAGTCCAGAGGTGTAAAGTGAATGTGCGAATGGTGAGTTTCAGTTAGCCTTAAGAAGAAGTTGAGATGAGAAGGCCAGACCAGAGGTGTTGTGTCAGTTTTTTTATACAGAGGTCGATAGAGAGGAACTATAAAGAAAACAGCATTAGTTAGAGGCTTGAATAACAAAAGAAATGAATTTTCAGGTACCTTAAACAAGAAGTGTTATATTTTCATGCAAGAAGAGTATATATTAAAACCTAAATTTTACTGCTTTTACTGCTCCGTCTCTTGTTACTGAATTTACGATAATGAATTTGCAATAGGTGCCCTCCTGCTTGCAGCATAGCTCATGCTGGGGTGAAGAGGGGACCACCTAATGATATCAATGTACCCAGTGATGAAGAAGGAACAAATTTGATCAATTTCATTGAAAGGGATTGTGATCTGGATCCGTCACATCCTGATGATGTCTCATCTGATAAAAGTGCTGCAGGTTCAAGAACACTGGTTCCTGTTTCAGGAGCAAATATGGAATCTCGTGCTACAGTTCCGGTATGGAAGCCAAAGCGAAACAAAGCAGAACGACGTCGAATTCGCCGACCTTTCTCTGTTGCTGAAGTCGAAGCTCTTGTTCAAGCTGTTGAGAAGCTTGGTACTGGAAGGTTCGTTTATGCAAGTTATTTTAATCATAATTTTTACTTCTGAACCTAAAGCTATTAAATTCCACTTTTGTTCCCAATTTTTATTTTTTACTTTCGGTGCCTTGCTATGATTTTTTGTCACTTTTGGTCCTTTCTGGCCACTTATCCAGTGAAACTCAACCGGAATTTGTACAAAGATTGACTGGAGAAATGTTTGGAAAGACCATAAGTGACAAAATTTTATAATCATGGACAAAAGTGGAAATATGAAAGTTGGGGCAAAAGCAGGAATGACTTGATAATCGTGGGATAAAAGTTGGGTTTTTTCTTCTTTTATATAGCACAGCATATTCAATGCTTTATATGTCAAGTCTTTTCCTGTTTATCAACTTTGTCAATTAGAATTTGTAGTTTTCTACCCGACGCTAAAATAACTACTCCGTAGTATATTTGTGTGCTGGTTGAATACTTGAATTGGTCTATAATAGAAAGTGTAGCTAACATTTTTTTGTTACTGAATGACTTAAATCAAAGCTACCTTTATCCTTATTTTTAGATTTGTTTTTTATAATTTTATCTAAAAGAGATGTTTTTCAGTTTCTATAATCAGTCAATTCAACAGCTCCTGCCAGTTATCGACTTTAGCCAATAAGGAAGTCAACAGCCACCCATTATGCTTAAATGTTACCCTTATGATGGATCTGTTGTTTTGCAGATGGCGTGATGTTAAGCTTAGAGCATTTGATGAAGCTAAGCACAGAACTTATGTTGACTTGAAGGTTAGAATTGTAATGCATTGTCCTCTTCTCTTCTCCTTGATTCTTGTAGCTCTACTTTCCATGTCAAGATGTCTTCATTTCTCTATCTGTTCTTGTCTCTTATGAAAGATTTCATCTCCGTTTCTCTTTACCTGTTTGACCGAATCAAGAAAATGTCTTGAAATGAGAAATTAGTCAAAAGTCAAAACATGTATTAATTTACCTTAAATTACCCCTGTTAAAAGCTACCGTCCACATTATGTTGTTCATGGGAAAATGTTATCATCATCATCATTAACCCAATGCCGCAAAGGCTTCCACCTACAGTAGGGTAAGGGGAATCGAATGTACGCAGTCTTACTCCTGTACTAAAATACAAAGAGACCGCATCCGGATGACCCGTAGCGAAAATAGTGAGCCATTTTGCTTTATGTCATCATATTCCCAAGCCAAAATACAGTGTCGACTCCAATAGTGTCTTGGGAAAATGTTATATAGGGAAATAATGTTTAATGGGCATAGGTTTCATAAATGTACATTAACAATAACATTTACGGGGGGGGGGGGGGGGGGTATTGCACAGAACAAGAACATGACTGGGGGGTTTTGTTTGGTGGATGCAAATGCAGGACAAATGGAAAACATTAGTACACACTGCAAGAATATCTCCTCAGCAAAGGCGAGGGGAGCCGGTGCCCCAGGAGCTGTTAGACAGGGTCCTAGCAGCTCATGCATACTGGACCCAGAAACAAGCCAAGCTGATGCAGATCAAACACCTCCCGAAGACTGGCCTACTTCTGTAGATGAATCTGTTTGTTGGTTACTTGGACATAAATGTAAAAATATGAAATGGGAAGCAATTTTTTTAGTAATAAATCCAATGTTTGGGTCCTACTGCTTCGTCATGAGTTGTGTGAGGCGTGTGACCATGTTGATTCGGCACCTCTCAGCCTCGCCCTTCAGGCTATGTGCAACTTAGTCCCGGAGCACCCGGAGTCTTTTCCGTCTCCCTAGCAGCATTGTTTGGCACACTGTAAATTCTTTGTGAATAAGTGCTTTCTGGTGGTTTTCTTTTTCGAGAAAATAATTTTTCTGTACAGACTTTAACATTTTCTCTATGTTGTGGTTCCATTTGACAAAATTATTTGTTGTTTTTGTTTTGAGTCTTTGTCTATTTCTTGCCGCTTTGTCATATAGAGGATGAATGTGATTTTGTGTAGAAAATGACAATTGGTTTTTAAAACTAAATGTTGGAATGAATGTACAAATTTCGGATGAGATTCATGAGCCACTGAACAGGGTTAAAAAGCTATGCAGCACAAAGTAAAAAATACATGCAATATCGGGCAAAATTAGGTGGTTGGGAATGAAGAAATTGCAGAAAAGAATCATTTATATATTGACGGTTGTAGTTAAAGGTGGATCGGGCCCGGTCCGGTTCTGGATCGGGCCCGGCCGGGCTTGGAGTTATTTTGGTAAGGCCCGAGAGCGGCCCGGGAGTCTACCGGTTCTGGGCCGGTTCAGTTTTTTGGGGGTTTTCTTATTTGTTCCAACCCCCACCCATCCCCCACCCCCAAACCCCAAACTCCTCGAAAACACTCAGCCCAGGCCACCTAAATCCAGCCCAAACCCAAAAACACCAAAAATAAAAGCCCGGACCGGACCGAACAGGCTGGGCCGGTCTGCAATTTTCAAGCCCCAGACCCGCCCCCAGAATAGCCTTCGGGTCGGGCCTAAGCCCGGTACCGGTCACCCGAGCCGGTCCGGTCCCGCACAGTAGCGGGCTGGGCCAGTTCCCGGACCGGCTCCATCCCTGGTTGTAGTTCAAGAGTCCCGTTCCTATCAGGAGCTCCTGAAGAGAAGCCCCGTCACCCGTGCGGACAAGACCATCCAAAGGTCTTTCCGGTGGAACTTTTGATGAAATTTTATGAGCATGTTACTCATAGATTCTCGTTTATTCATACCAAATTTCAGCTCAAAATTCAATCGGGAAAGCAGTCAAATAAATTCTTGAAACATACTGCGCATTATATGTGTGCAGAATGAGTCATATGTTTCAAGAATGTATTTGACTGCCTTCCCGATCGAATTTTGAGCTGAAAATTGGTATGCAAAGTAGACTTGATAAGGAACATGTTCAAAACACTTCATCAAAAAATTACCTTGAAAAGACCCTCTGATGGTCTCGTTCGCACGGGACTTTTATTCGGGAGCTCCTGATATGAACTGTACTTCAAGTGTCCCAAATCTTGGTGTTTTATTGGCTTAGAGTGCAACATACTCCGCTCACGAGCTAGGCAAAAAAAAAAAAACGATTTTGGATTAATATTAAGATATTCTTCAAAGTAATTCCTTCAGAATCATTATTTTTTAATTAACGAAGTAAAAAATATGTGAAACCTATACTAAAAATTCATTCTTTTAGAATGAATACAACTTCACCTATTCGAATATGCAATACATCGTAAACGATTTTAATTATAAATTTGCAACTCTTCAATAAGAATAGTTCCATCCACTTCCCTCTTCCTTCACAACCACCTCCTCTCCTTTTAAATTCTCAGATATACACTAACAGTTTGATGTATTAACATTAGAGAATGTAATTAGTGTCTGTTTAGATTTTTTTACTTGGACTGATATTAACTAGGGTTGTAAACGAATCGATTCGAGTCGAATAATGAGATTTTGCATTTCTATTTGTTTAATTTTTTCGAAAATGAATTCGAATTCAAATATGAAACGAATATTAATTTCGATTTTTTTTGTATTTGTTTAACAATACGAATAGTTAACGAATCATAAACGAATGTCGATTTGATTTGATTTGAGCATATGTTAAATATAAGTCAAATATCACTTTAAAATAACTTTTCTTATACTCCGTATTTTTTATGTTGTAAATGCATGGTATGACTTAATATTTGTTTATAGAATTTAAATTTAATGAATCAATGCATTTTTTGATGGTGCACAACAGCACAATATACTAAAGTGAATTAATTTTATGATTAATAAATATAAATCTATTTCAAACTTTTTGAAGTAAACACTAACACACACATATTAAAAATTATACTTATAATGTGTGAAATAAGTTGATAATTGTATATATCAAAGTCAAACAACTCTAATTTTATTCTTCAAATCGAATACATAATTACTTGTATTGTATTTGAAAGACATTTGAAGCAAAAAATTGAATGTATTCGTATTTATATTCGGGTTTATTACAAATGGGCTTGGAATCTGTATGCAAAAGTGTATGTATGTGCTACACTCTGAGGGTAATGCTATCTTTTAAAAGTTATTATGGTGTTATTACTATTATTATTAATATTGATATTAATATTACCATTATTATTAATCGAATATATTTGATTAATATTCGAATCGAATACACTGGTATTCTTATTTGTATTTGATAACAACTTAAATCAAATTTAATATTCTTATTTTTATTTGCATTTGAATTTTGCTGACCCCAATATCTTTTGGGACTAAGACTTGGATGTTGTTGTTGTTGTTGTATTTGTATTCGAATTTTCCGAATTCGAATCGTCTTATACGAATTCGAATCGCGAATCGAGCACAAATTATTTGATTCGTTTACAACCCTAACTATAACGCTAAATCATATCAGATTTAAACTAACATGAACAAACTAGATTTAAAAAATAGCTAAATAATACAAATTAATATCATACCCTACTTCAAACTAGACCAAACTTAAAGTCTTATGAGATGTTTACTTCGCTCCTAAAGTCAAAGTTAGATTAGTAAGACAGGTGTAGTACCCTACCGCCATCCTACCCCCCCACCCCTACCACCGCGACCCCACCCCGACCCCTACCCTACCCCCATCCTCATACCTTACCCCACATCACAACCCTCCCCACCCCCACCCCCTACCACTTGCCCCTACCTCGGCCCCACCACGATCATACCCCTTACCTCCACCCCACCCAACCCTGTTCGTACCTACCCTGCCTCGACCCCTACCCCACTACCCCATACAACCTTCCCCTACCTCGACCCCATCCTACCCCATCCCACCCGCCCCCTTGCCCTACCCCGATCATAACCCCACCCCACCCGTACCCTCTTACCCTACCCCGACCCTAGCCTGTTACCCATACCACCTACCCTTACCTCGACCCCACCCCTACAAGTAGGGTAGGTGTTGGGGTGTTGTAGGGGAGTAAGGGTAGAGGGTAAGGTCATGGTAAGGGTAGGGGTTAAGGGTGTGGAATTAGGGGTAGGGTGGGGTTACACGGTATAGCGTGGGGGTGGGGTTAGGGGTATAGGTACACGTACGAGGTTAGCCCACATATTATATTATATACTTGTGTTGTTGTTTTTTACTCCAGGGGGGCTGGAGTAATTAGGGATAAAACTCACTCCATTGAGTTTCAAACCCTTATGTGCCTAGCGGGTTTCGAACTCGAGACCTCCCGCTAAGCACGGTAACCTCACAACCAGCTCGGCTGGAATGCTTGGTTATACTTGTGTTCATGAATGTTTGTGTGTCTATATAGGGTTATTTTGGACATTTTAATGTTAAATGGTGTTTTAAACCCTTTGAAGTAAATATTATCTTACAACATTGCTTATTTTATGCGTTGTTTATTAACGAGTCTTAATAAACACTGTTTAGTAACCAGTGAAGTAAACGTGTCCTTAGTGTTTGACATGTGTGTAATTTGTGTGGTTCCTTTGATATAGTGGAATATGAGTTGTTTAATTTGCCATATATCTCATTCGAGTTTCTTGATTTCATAAATTCACACTTTAATGCCTATACTGCTACACATCATCTGCAAACCATGCTTCCAACATCCAAGGGTCACATGCTCATTATGGTTGACATTGTGGTGAATAATTTAACAGAACTACATATGACCATTCAAATAAGAGATATAGTAATTTTTCCAATTAGACAGGTCTGAAATAATCAAGTGTCCACATAAGAAATCTTATATAAATCCTATATATACTGAGGAAATCTCATGGTTGCTCATCTACCAAGCATGAAATGTAATGAAAAACGTGTCATTTTGGGAATATAACTGTTTGTGACTCGAATGGAGGAGGGGTATAGTAAGCAAGAAAAACTTATATACTACGTAGCATATGTATATCAAAATTGATCACTTAGAGGTTTTTTCTAAAGAATGAAGTAATGAACTACTCCGTAATGGAACCAGACCAATCCACCACTAGTTAAAACTGCATCCTATCCTTTCTCCTCGAGGGGATGTGCATACTGATTTTACTCTGTAATGGAACCAGACCAATCCACCACTAGTTAAAACTGCATCCTATCCTTTCTCCTCGAGGGGATGTGCATACTGATTTTCAGTTCGTTTTTTTTTCCGGTTAAGTTCGATTTGATACGGATTGGAAGATTTATTACCAAACAAAAATCACACTATTTTTTTGTATAGTTGGATTCGGTTTAATTTAGTTCGATTCAATTTGGATTTGTCATTTTTAATAACATATGAATGTTTTATTGAATCTCTTTAGTTTCATTCAATTTTATTCGGTTTCTCTCGATTTCAACCCAATTTGGTTTAATATGGTTTGTGAGAAATTTTATCAAACTCAAACCAAATTGCATATGATCTTATTTCGATTCGGATTGATACGGTTTGGTTAAACCAAACTGATATACCTACCCCTTCTCCAGATAGTCACTTACATTATCTTTAAATAAATGTTGCCTTCCCCGATTTGTGAGTGTGTACTATATTGTTGTGCGCCTCAAATAAGGATGTTTTCCCTATTTAGTTATGTTGCGAACTTGCATAAAGTTCTCTCAGGTTAGTGTTGGACACGTTTGAAATAGACAAATTTTTAGAAGACGTTTGATAGTGTGCGAAATAATTACTTTATATCATTGCATGTGAAATATAAGGGTATACTATTTTGGGAAAAATCTCTAAATAGGAGTAAAAAGGTGAAATATAGGGGCATAATATTTTGGGAAAATCCCCTAAATAGGAGTAAAAAAGTTTTGAATTTCTAAAATAGGATTGCTATGTTTTTATTCCCTAAACAGAAGTAATTTTTGTCAAGTTTGACATTATTAAGCCTTAAACATGACAGTTTAATAAAACTTGATAGAAATACTCATATTTAGGGACCCTATTCATTTCTTCGGGTGAACCAATTTAATTGGTTAATTAGATGTGAACCAGACCTACATACTTGGTCGATTTATACACACTCCACCTTTCTCATATACTTCATTCTCGCTAATGAACACAGTTTGTTCGCGGGAGAGCCTACAAGTCTACAACAACACTCAAGTCTTAGTCCCAAGATATTTTGGGGTCGGCTCATATGAATCGACAGAGGTCCTATCCATCCAAAACAAAGTTTCAGAAATAATTTCCACAATGAAGTATAAACTGCTTCTCAGGTACACACTGTAATCCTGTATTGTCCTCCCAGCTCCCTACATCACACCCTACCATTTTGCCAAGGTCAATCAACTATATCACTATAAAGAACTGATATGCCAGATTATATTAAATAAATAAATAAATAAATAAATAAATAAAAATCACCAGCAGGTTACCGGTTGAATAAAGGCATGAATCAAACATATCCACGCCATCTAATAAAAATGTCAATTTTCTCTGTGGGAAGCATCATCTCTCTTTGCTGCGACGCCCAAAAAAGGCTGATTCAACTGAAGAGATCTGTTATATATTGTTTTCAGCCATTCAAAAAGTACTAGATTCATAACCATTAACACAAAATAAATGAATAATTAACATCAATGGTTAAAATATTTAAAACTATGCCATGATATCAGAGAAGTCAAGGATGGAAATCCTTTTTTATACAAAAAACAAGAACTACCATATCTTTTATGCAAAATAAATAAATCGGATGAAGCTGAATAGCTACTTTGCATATTGACATGGTAAGCCATAGAAAGCAGTTGCACTGAAGCATCCAAGTTCTGTTTTTAAAGAGAATTTCTGTGGTAGTAGCAGGGAGCTTCAACAAACCAAAGCTATGACAGGAAAAATGTGCTTCTTAACTAGGAGCTGTAGGCTTGTTGTTATATAAGACATTGGTAAATACCTACTATTTCACCAAATCTTTAAAGCAGTATGTTAATACCTATCCTATACTCACCAAATCTTTAAGACTGTATGTTAATGTCCTATATTCTATACTCAAATAGGAATGAATCCAAATAATCCAAAAAGAACAGGACTACAGATACCATCAATGATTCTCTTAAGTCCTCAGGGTTTCTCACCAATTGAATAAGTCTCTAACCTGGAAGGTCTATCACAGTACTACCTCATCATCGCAACATCACTCCACATCTTAAGATGTGATGCCCAAGGAGCATTTGGAAAAGCTCAAAATATTTAGGTAGGCTATTAGCAATATCAAGAGCTGGTTTGCTTATTGAAGTCTGTCCACTCTGTAGCTCATGGCTGTGTTATCAATGTTTCAAGTTGTACATCTAACTGTTGTCATCATAATCTTTACCCTAACTATATAAGGGTTGATGGCATGAAATTTAGTCCATTGATTGTCTTCAATTAGCTAACACTACAATTCATACAAAAAAGTATATTACCTATTCTGAAAATAACTTGTAAATTGTCAGTCCGCCCATCTACTACCTCCCACCCCCAAAAAAGATAATTATCCCATATCAATTTTAAAATACATACTCCGTACATATTTTCATATTCAAAGTATCGATATGTCCATTAATACCATTTTTTCTAAGTTTGAATCTAATAATGATACAATGCTTGACCCTAAGTTGTTCAGGAAATCAATTTCCGGTTTCCACAAGACAAAAGGTCATCATCATCATTACCCCAGTGCCGCAAAGGCTCCCACCTACGGTGGGGTAGGGGGGGTCAGATGTAAACAGCCTTACCCCTGTACTAAAGCATGACAAGTCATAGAACTGAGAAAAGCATGAATATTTTTTCAAGTGAATGTGCAGGAAAACCCAAAACATATTTTTCATTTTTCCCCTAGGAAATATATGGATCCCAAGAAAATCTTGGGTTTCCTTCATCATAAATTCAAGCAACAAAGTTAAAATGCATCTGAAAAATTAAAATACAAATACAACCAGTGGACAGACTTTAGAAGTTCACAAGCTAAAAGCACAATTTAGCCAAAAAATAACACAAAACAATACAATTTGCAAATTGGACTAGTAAGAAGTTTTGGCATCCCAGAAAACAAAATGGATCATGGGTAGTTTTGGACCTTTGGTTTTCTGCAATTTTGCACTCAAGCACACGGAAAAGAAACTGATAACTATTTTGTCAACCTTAAACAAATACAAATGCAAGCAGTGGACAGAACATAGAAGTTCACAGGATAAAGCCACTTAAACACACTAATACCCCAGGCTAGCAAAAAAAGTATCACAACAACAAGGTTTCGTCTGCTACCTCTTCTTGCTCAGCTTTTTATTCTTAAGTTCATTGAAATCATCAGATAGGCTTGTTAACCTGCTGCCCATATGAAGAACTTTCTGCATGAGCATTTCAAATGCGGCATCATAAGCTTCCACAGCCTCTCTCGCCTTCATCTCCAAAAGCAAGCAGTTTGATCTAAACTCTTCCTCCTGTTTTAAACGAAGCTTCTCAATTTCAATAACACTCAGCACTAGACCGCCGGGCCCCACATCTCGGTATATCGGTTCCTCGGGAAGCTGGGCGCGGACCCTATACTCAGCAAACTCCTTGCGGGTATTCTTCAATGCCTTCCTATAACCATCTAGAATATTACCCATCATGGAAAGCTCCCTCTCCAGCTGATAAATCTTCTCTTCTCTCTTTTGGATCTCCTCAGACTTTGTCTTGCTGATGTGTTCGATCGCATTGTCACGCTTATGCACCTCCCCAAGCAGATATTGATTCTGCATGCTATACTCATGCACGGATCGTTCATTCAGTTCATTCCCAAGCTTAGCTTTGGTGATCAAGTGTTCTATTCGATCAATGATTGTCCCAAGACTTTCTTGATTGTCATCTGATGGCCTTGCTTCTTCTTCTCCCTTTTCAACCCTTGGTCTCTTATTCCCCCTAAGAGAATGAGTAGCCATGTATGGGTCATCATCTTCATCATCATCATCATCTTCAATTCCCCTTTTACTGCCATGATAAAAAAAGTCAAGCGAGGATTGACCAGGGAGAAAATTCCCACCAGAGAGGAATGTGGTATCTGTGTGCTGAAGTAAATCCCCATCAATGGTATCAACATTCTGCATAACACCAAAACCATCATCGTCTCCCTCTTCCTCTTCTTCTTCTTCTTCTTCCAAAATCTCTTCTTTGCATAACTCTTTCCTGCCACACTGCTGCAAAAAGAACCGATGTTCCTCCTCCTCCCCCTCCTTTTCTTCCTCTTCTTCCTCCTCTTCTTCATCATAATCATTTTCTTCTTCTTCTTCTTCATGTTCTTCTTGTTCTTCTTCTTTTTCAACGTGCCCTTCAGGATTTACCATCTCAACGTCTTCTTTGATATCCTGGCCTAATGTGAGCTCGACATTTGGCTCTTTGAACACTGTCATTTCTTCTTGACCCTCTTTAACATCGCTCTCCCCCTCCTCTTTCTTGTCTTCTTCCACATTTTCAGCCTCATCCATAGAGACCATTTCTTCAACATGCAGTGTCTTTTCTGTCTCTTCATTCAAGAACTCCTCTTCTGATTGAACTGTATCAGGCTCCTCCCTGGAAAATAGCTCTTCACGTTGTGACTTGATTAAGCACTGCAAATGGGAAGCATAGTAACAGTCACCTAACAGCTCCCCGCGTGATAACTCCTTATCCACCATGAACCAGAGCAACCCAGCCCAGTCAACCTTCTCCGGGCGTTTCTCCTTTATCAGTTTTGTCCAACCGATCACTTCACGAGGCATTATCCACGCGTCTTCATGCAAAAGCACAAAATTTGACACAAAATCCTCAATAAATCTAATGGACTCATCGGATAACGACGCCCCATCAAGATCCTCACCCTCAACGGCTTTTTGCAAGGCCTTTCCCTTGTTGATGAGTAACTTAAGGGCCCGCCCTAAATCAGCTCTATTGACTTGGATTCTGAAGTCATTCACATAGCTGCACCTAAGTTTCGGGTCATAAGACGCGATCAACTCAGCGATCAGATCAGACCTGATATTTTGATCAAGCTGTATGTGAGCAAATTCCCACAGCCCTAGCTGCTTCAGCAGCTTCTCATGCGAGTTAAAATCAAAATTATTGTGAGGCCTAAAGGGAATAGGGTTCAAACTGCTCTTAAGGGTATTCAATTTCTTATCTATAGCCTGTTGTTTCTTGGCATTCTTACCACTCTTGCGCTTGGAGGCGCGCCTGTTAAGGTTACCTGGTGAAGCTGACGGCGCCATGTCTCCACCTGGTGCTTCTTCTTCTACGGTTTCGGGCTGGGATAGTGTATGAGAATTGCTTGCTTCGTCTAAGAGGTCTACTTTTGACTCTGGAAGCAGAGATTCCGCAGGGTTGGACATTCTGAAATTGATCGGATCGATCAGACTTTGAGAGAAGACAGTCGAAGCTATAACCCTCTAAACACTACTCATTTCTTGTGTAAAAACGATTTAGGAGGTTGATGGAAATTAATGTCAATTGGTTTTTGCTAAATTTATATAGAGTATATCTACTAATCAATTCCATTACCTAATAATAAATACAACGTTCTATTTAAAATTGAATTTTCAATTAATTACTATTAAAAAAATTAATTGCAATTGAGTTCGATTAGTGAATAATCATTAATTGCAATTAAATTCTAAATTCATAGTATTTACATCTACTTACTTAATAATTAAGTACAACCTTCTATTAAAAATAAATTCTCACAATTGCTATTGAGTCCAAGTATTGAGTAGTTATTAATTGTAATTTAGTCCTAAATTCGTAGTATTTAGGATATATATGGAGTATCAATTTCCAAATAAATTACAAACAAAATAATCATTCCATTTAGAGAAAATACGTATAATTGAAGTACTTTGTAATGTGGAATTTAATGTTACATTTTTGAAAGCTTTACCGAGTTGGTTCTAGAAAACCACATACTTAATAAAATTTGGAAAACTTTCATTCGGTATTTTTACATACTTAGTATATTCTACTCCACGACAATACGCATATTTTGAAATGTTTTATATATTTCACATTCCATTCGATTTATATACTACAGAAAAGATCAGGTCCATCCGGAGAGACGGGAGGGACCGTACGGCCAAGGCCATCAGAGGCCCTTCCCGGTAGAATTTTTTGATGAAATTTTTTGAGCATGTTCCTCATCAAGTCTAGTTTATCCATACCAAATTTCAGCTAAAAATTCAACCGGGAAGGCACTCAAATGAATTTTGGAAAATAACTGCGTTTTATATGTATATAAACTGCGCAGTTAACTTTCAAAAATCATTTGACTGCCTTCCCGATTGAATGTTTAGCTGAAATTTGGTATGGATAAACTAGACTTCATGAAGAACATGCTCAAAACATTTCAGCAAAAAATTCCACCGAGAAGGGCCCCAAATGGCGACGGCCGGACGGCGGGTCCTGTCCCTCCGGCTGGACAGGATGAGGCCTCTTATATACTAATACTATATATATATTTCAAACTCGTGTGATGCATAGATGACTAATAATATGCGAGCAACATTAGTTCAGTTCTAATGTAGTTTGCTTGACTTTCCTTAACTAATTTTATTTCATATTCATACATATTTACTCATATGCACATTTTGTTGTTGCAAAAAACAGTATATTATTTTCTACAAGATTATTTTTCTTTTAATGATAATAGTTATTTTTATTTAAAAACCATATAAAATAATTAATTTAATTTTCAAAAAATAAAGTCAATATAATATTTATTTAATAAAAAGAGTATAATGATTAGTTTTCCTTATGAAAATGATTATTCAATAAAAACAATATTTTTTTGTTGAAAAAATATGCGATAAAAATGTTAGTGTATTCAAAATATAAGAGGTAATGATTAGATACTAATAAAATTTCCTTTCAGCTCACTCTTAAAATAAAAGAAGCATTTAAAAATATGAATTATGATTTTTAAATTAAAGAATTGAAATAATACAGATAAAGTATGATATAATAAGTAAGTTATGGTTACATACACATTGTGTGATTCTCCTAAATAAATATAGACCATATTTATCTATGTATCATATTGTCCATAAAATAATGGGAATATTATTTTATACTAAATGTGCATGTGTTTGGATAAGAAAAAAATGAATTAATTTCATATTTTTTGTATTCTCCATATGCATTTCATGATATATAGGTTATCGAGTTAAGGAATTGAAATTGTATTGATAAAGTATATAATATAATAAGTTAATTATGAGAACATACACATTGTGAGATTCTCGAGTTAGATATAAAAATATTTTTACTTAATGTTTATTCTCCATAATCTTATGAAATTGGTACTTTCAGCCGAATGTGCATGCATTAGCGATGCGAAAAATAATTAAATTGAGTTATTTTTAAATTTATTTAATGAAATTGTTTTCTAACCAATATGTTTGCAATGAGAAATAAACTCCTCATCTTACTCTTAATTATATTTGTCAAGCGAAAACGTTTAACACGTCTATTCGTATGTACAAGGGGCCAAATATACATGTTCAAAAGTTATGGTAAGTATAAATGTACTACCGAACTAAAACTCTTAAGAAATTGTGACATATATTTTCTATATGTGTACCATGTATGACTATCTTTAGTATATAACAAATTAAAACAAATAGCAGATAATATATTTTCAAATATATTCTCCAATAATTAAAGGAAAAATAACTTTAAATAATACAAACTAACTTCCATGAACTAAGAATAATACATACTTTGAAAATTCTAATAATACCAACTATCTAAACATAGATCAAAAGTGATATCGAGCATTTTTTTTAATGAAAATTCAATTATTTAATTCATCGAAAACTAGTATCAAAATATCAAATAAGTGATTGTATTTCCAAATATCATTTATTTGATACCTTGCTATTAGTTTTTAATGTCTTAAATGACTAGATTTCTTGATAAAAAGTAACTCCATATTATTTTTGTTTTATACACAAATAGTTGATATTATTAAAAATCATTTTCAAAGTATGTATTATTATTGGTTTATGTGTGATAATTGGTATTATTTAAAGTTAATTTCCCATAATTAAAATTCTCCACTTTATTTCCTAATACATATTAAAAATTAATTGGATTGGTTAGAAGTATATAATAGTGACATCGCATGCTTATATGGCATTTTGTATGCTCCTGAAAAATTTCTCTTTTATATTTTATATGTTCTTTTTTTAGGTACAATACTTTCATTTTCACGTTTTCCAACACACTGCTTTGATTATTAATATTTACGATAGTATAATTTACTATAACAAAAAAATGGAAATTTAAATTGAGATGAATTGAACATTATTTTTCAAAAAAGTCTAATACATTAATAAATAAAATCTAGTCAAAGTAGAATATGTGATAAATGTAGAAATCAATGTGTTGGAATTATACAGGACATAGATAGTATATATGTTGATTTTGTATCATTCTATTCCGATAAACTTCATATGCGTTTTCTACTTTCAAAGAAAATTTCTAACATCATTTGATTTCCTATTCCCATAAATATTATGGCACACTCTACCTACAATATTCATCCAGGAAGTGTAGGTGAAGGCAAAACTATTGCATGTCGCGTCTTTGATTATATGAGATGAAACTATGATGATTCATGAAGAAACATCATGCGATTGTGATATATAGACATCATGCGTTGTTGTTCTTGGGGAGACTATAATTAAATAGAGTATCCATCGTCTTGAAGGGAGTTAGAGAAAGCCAACATGATTAAAACCCCGATTTTCTATAAGTAGTTACATGCTATCATTTATCGATACTGTAAGAGTTACATATTTTAATCTAACAACATTATAATTGGAAATAGGGGTTAGTACCCTTGATTTATGAGAGTGACTTCACGTCAATTTTATGTCATAAATTACCTGGGTTTAGGTCTTACCCCCTTGATGGCCTTTACTTTTGCGGCAGAAACTAGTGTCCTTGAGCAAGAGAAAAGAAATAAGGTTAAAAGTGAAATCTCTTTTGATTATTCTGAGTTGAATGATAGTTACAAGACAATGGAGATTCTTATGTTTACCGAGTAGGAGTCAATTTGTAGTTGCCAAGAGAGTGAGTTTGTGTCTGCGGGGAAGAACTATCTGTATCTAAATATCCTAAAACTGATAATGTTTACATTCCAAATATTTTTTGCAAAACTATGGACTAGCACATATCTCGAGAAATTGAAAGAATGATTTTCAAAACAGAACGTGAAAAACATAAAAATGAGACAACTTCTCTGGGGAAAAATCCCCTAATACAAATATAGTATCTACCTCCTCTTTTTGTTTCTACGGCTAAATCAATAAAGCCTCGCTCAAAAAACGTTTCTAAAATCAAAAGGTAATGATCTTAATTACCTCAAGACAAGGGAATGGCTTGGATTATAAAACCAAGTCAAAGGCAAGCTGCAAAACTTAAGATGTTCTTCGAAAAAATAAACAACATTATGTTGTTTCTAAGTCTTGTGATGCTTTTAAAGTGACATGTTCAAGTTCAAGCAGTCACTCCCTTAATTCTGTTACAAACAATTCTTTAAAGTCTTCTTCTTATGAGTTTCGAAATGTGAATTTTCATTCTAGCATTGTCATTAGTGAAACTGTGAAGCACTGTTCTCTAATGATTTTCCATCGTTGTGATGTGAATGATGAGAAATCTCTACAAAAGAGATTTAAAGCTTCTACTTATGCTATTTGTGATGATATTTGCTTGACATATCCCCTCGAGGTAGTGTATTCAACCAAACATCTTAAACGATTATCTAGGGAGGAAAATCTTTACTACTCGCAAATCTGCTCCATCATTCACTTGCGTTAAAATTTCTACCGCTAAAAAAAGGATTCCTAAAAAAAATCTCATTCATATAGCTCCTCTAAAGCTTCAAAAGTGTTAGGTTTAGGAATAAAAATAAAACAAACATTTCAAAACTTGTTTTATGCAAATAGGGATGGACCCAATCTAAAATGGGTACTAAAGTTTCTTAACCTTTTTGGAGTTCCGTCATGTGTGGTACTCAACAGAATATATAAAAAAATACTGCATTTCTAAAGGGGTTGATGTTTTTTAAGTCGCTCAGTTTTCAGCCATGTAAAAAATCTAGTTTCTTCTATTACGAAAACAAATAGAGTATAAGAAAAATAAAGACCTTCTCCAAAAAAAAATGATTAAAGATTGGAAAAATTGAAAATAATAATCCCAACTATTGCCGGTCCGCTAATAATAATCCCAACTATTGATTATTTTTATATAATCCCAACTATATGGACCGTCCGCCAATAATGGTCCATGACCAAATATTACCTCCTATAAAAGTGAATTTTAAATAGAAATTAAGCGTAAAAATTAAAAGTTGGGATTATTTATAGGGATTACTTGCTATTTCTCTTCTCATCCACTTTAGAAACTACATGAATTTATTTACAGGGACTATTATTGGCGGAAGGTTCCTAAAGTTGGGATTATTATGAAATAATCGATAGTTGGGATTATTATAAGCGGACCGCCAATAGTTGAGATTATTACAATCAATTTTTCCTTAAAGATATATAATTTTCCCAAAATAAGAGAAAAAAATTTAAAAATTTTAAAATGGGACTACTATGAGTCATTACTGTCAAAATGGTTACAACATTAAGTATTAACATAATACTCATTTTTTTACATTTCAGAACAATTGTATTCTTCAAACAACAACAACATCCAAGTCTTAATCAGTTAATCTCAAAAGCATTTGGGGTCGGCTAACATGAATCGTCCACAGAACAAAAAAAAAGAGAAGAAAGATAAGAAAATTAAAAAGATAAGATAAGATAAAATGAATAAGATAAAAATAACATAAGAACGTAATATAAGATAGATAAAAGATAAAAGAGGTAAATGACATAAGAAAAATAAAAGATGAAAGTAAGAACATAGAATGATAAATACAATAAAAGATAAAAGAAAGAAAGAAAGAAAGAAAGAAAGAAAGAAAGAAAGAAAGAAAGAAAGAAAGAAAGAAAGAAAGAAAGAAAGAAAGAAAGAAAGAAAGAAAGAAAGAAAGAAAGAAAGAAAGAAAGAAAGAAAGAAAGAAAGAAAGAAAGAAAGAAAGAAAGAAAGAAAGAAAGAAAGAAAGAAAGAAAGAAAGAAAGAAAGAAAGAAAGAAAGAAAAGAGATCAATCGTTCACACACATGCATATGTGCTCTCCACTTTCATCTGTCCAAAGTCATAATATCATCTAACCCAAGAAGAAGCAAATCAGTTATGATTCCTCTAATCCGAGTTTGTTTGGGTCTCCCCCCTCCCTACCCGCTTGTTCTCCCCATCTCTCAACTCTTCTAACATGTGCATCACCCGGTTTTCTACGCACATGACCAAACCACCACAATCGAGATTCTTACATTCTATCTTCTATAGGTGCTATTCCCACCTTTTGTCTGATTATCTCATTCCTCAAGCGGTCTTTTCTGGTATGTCCACACATCTAACGTAACATACGCATCTCTACCACACTCTTCTTTTGAATGTGACATTATTTCACTGTCCAACACTCTACGTCATACATTAGTGCATGCCTAATTGTTGTCTGATAACATTTACACTTCATTCTAGTCGACATGCATCGATCACATATAATTTCTGATGCACTCTTCCGCTTCATCCACCATGCTATGATTTTATGTGATGCATCTCCATCTAATTCAGTATCCTTCTAAATTATAGAACCCAAATAATGGAACATATCAAACACCGGTATCTCATTGCCATCAAGAGTAATCCCATTATTACTACTACTTTTACCTCCACCAAACTTGCACTCCATATACTCAGTCTTACGTCGACTCAGTATGAAAGCTTTGGTCTCCAAAGTTTGTCTCCATACATCTAACTTTGCTTTAACCCCGATTGCGTCTCATTGATAATACAATATCATCGGCAAACATCAGGCATCACAGTATATCTTCTTGAATTGAGTTCGTAAGTTCATGCATGACTATATCAAATAAGAAAGGACGTACTCAGAGCCGATCCTTGGTGCATCCGATAGTAATAGGGAACTCTGCAGTCCTCCCTACACTAGTATGAAAACTTGTAGTACAAGTTTCATGCATATTCATCATGATACTGATATACTTACATGATTTGCCTTTTCTAGTCAAGGCCCATCAAAGGACTTCTGGAGAGACCCTATCATATGTCTTCTCTAAGTCAATGAACACCAAATGCAGAGCTTTTTTTGTCTCTATACTTTTCCACAAACTTATCTAAGAAGGTAAATAGTCTCAGTTGTTGAGCGTTCAAGCATAAAACAAAACTGATTTTCCGAAATTTCACACTTTTTCTGAGTCTTTGCTCAATCACTTGCTTCCAAATTTTCATGATGTAGCTCATAAGCTTAATCCATCGACAGTTAAATAGGGGAATAAGAGTACTCTTCTGCCAACTCACTGACATTTTATTGTTTTTCCAAGTCATGTTGGAATCGTGCTTTCTTCATCTCCATCTTTCTCAAAGTCTCTTTAACTTCTGACATTTGGATTCTTCTCACACAATTCCGATTCACCAACTTCTCACATTTGGAGGCCAAATTACCAAATTGGTAAAGAAAGAGGGTCATTTGACAGATTAGTAAAAACCCATTTGAGACATATTGGTAAAAAAAAGCCCTAATGACAAATGGGTCAATTTTTTGTGAGTGAAAACCTTTGATTATATTCTCGACTTTAGAATTCCCGACATTTCATATTTTAAATATTGTGAAATTGACATTTGCAGTAGTTGTACTTTGATTTTGTCATCAAAAGTGAAGGTCTAAAACTGTCAATGACCGTGTTTGATAATACTAGTTGTCTGCTAGCTCATTGCCGGTTGAATCAACATATTGATAATAGCGGATTCATTAACTTTTTTAACTAACCATTTTCATTAGCGGTTTGGAATAAAATGTTGGTAACTTAAATTTTGCAATTAGTTTTTCAGGCGTAAAATGACAATCAAAAAATGAATTTAAAATTTTATATATTTAACTTAACTTTATTTCTTTTTATTTTAATATGTTTTGGAAAAAGTTTTAAAAATTATGTTTACGTTCATTTTTAAGATATGTACATTAATGCGAGCACACACATATAAATTCATATATTTTTAGTAATAATATTTTGAATTTGACTATTTATTAGTTTTTTTAATTCTACTCCATTTAAAAAACCTACTCTAGAATTCTACTCCATATATAAGACTATTAATTAGTTTTTTTTTTAAATTACTCCATTGTTATTTAAAATAAATGTAAATATAATTTTTTAAAACCTTTTCAAATACTTATTAAAAATAAGATAAATAAATTTAAGATAAATATATATACATTTAAATTAATATTCTTAATTGTCATTTTGCGTCATTACATTTAATCGCAAACAGCTAAGTTACTAACATTTTATTTCTAACGCTAATGAAAGTGATTTTTTTTATAAAAGCTAACGGAATCCGATATTTTCAATATGCCGATTCAATCGGCTATTAGCTACCAGACAAATGCTATTATCAAACATGGTCGTTGACATTTTTACACTTCCACTTCTGGTGACAATCAAAATCAAAAGACTAAAAATGTCAAATTCACGATACTTAGAATATGAAAGATCGGGAATTCAAAAAGTGAGGAAAAAAATTGACCAATTTGTCAATAGAGCTTCTTTTTTTTACCAATATATCTCAAATGGTTTTTTTACCGATCTGTCCAAAGACCCTCTTTTTTTTTTACCAATTTGGTAATTTGGGGCCCACATTTGGATCTCTCGGAGGCACAATCCATGATTAGCTTCTATACCCTAGTTTAATTTATTTTACACTCCGTACTCCGTATTTTATACTCCCTCCATTCCAAAAAATACTCCCCACTTTCCTTTTTGGGCCGTTCCCAAAAATACTTTCCACTTTCCCCTTTTGAACAATTTGTGTGTTTCACATTCATTTTACTTTTTTCTTACACAACCACACATTTCCACTTTCTTAATAAGCGTGTCATTCAATATAAAGTTTTTTTACCTACCAAACAATGTATTTCTATTTCAGATGTAAACTATTTTATCGTCCTAAACTTTACATGTAATCATTTTACATGTAAAGTTTTAATGTGTAAACTACCAAAAGGACCCTTATTTTAGAATTTAGACAATTTCGTATGAGAAATGCACAAAGAGGACATTATTGGGGTATTGATATTATGGTAATAGAGCCCCTAAAAAGCTATATTGTAAGACCCGAACCGATGTAAAGTTTTAATGTGTAAACTACCAAAAGGACCCTTATTTTAGAATTTAGACAATTTCGTATGAGAAATGCACAAAGAGGACATTATTGGGGGATTGATACTATGGTAATATAGCCCCTAAAAAGCTATATTGTAAGACCCGAACCGGACCGGATGGGTCAACCCGGAACCCGGTCACCCGGCTCCAAATCCGGTCCGGTTGACCATCAACCCGCCAAATAGATGAAAACCGGAAAAAACCGATGGCTCGGGTAGAACCGGGACGGACCCGGAACACAGCAACTCGGATAGACCCGGAAATTCTTCAAAAACACGGATTTCGGTTTAATTACCCCCGAAGCAAGGATTCGAACTCCCGTCACCTGAACAGATATATGGCCTCCTCTCATTCGGATATTACACTTCACATCTGTGTTGTAAGAACCGGACCGGACCGGCCGGTTCGACCCGGAAACCGGTCACCCGGCCGTGGAACCGGTCCGGTTGAGTGCTGAACCGCTAACATGGACAAAACTGGATTTAACCGATGGACCGGCAGAGCCGGGGACAGACCCGGACCGTCACAAACCCGGGAAAACTGGACGAACCGCATGTTGAAATTACTTTTCATTTAAAAACATTTAAAAATTGGCATAGAGGGGATTCGAACCCCCATGCCTACTAAACCTCCCAGCCGTGTAACCAACCGGACTACTTGTCCGATGTGTAGAAACTTTCATTTTAGAATTTTATATTATACTTGCTTAGCAGTTTTAGATCAATTGATAACCTATTTTATTTGCTATTACTATTAGAATCCTACCTTTATTACGTACTGATCGGGCTGAACTTGCAAGTATACAAGTGCCGATGTAGTAATAAAATACCGGTAAATACCGGGTCGATCCACAGGGAAACGGTTGATATTATAAAGTCGAGTATTGAATGCAAAGAATGTAAATGATATATTTTTTTCAGGAACTTTGCTTTTTGAGATTGGTTTAAACAAGAATGAGAATTACTAAGGCAATCGGGATTCACCTAAATGCTTTAATATTTGTTTAACAATAGTTCTTCCCCAATAATCATGAATACGATGTCGCTAATATATTCTCAACTCCGGTTAAGGCAGCGAGAGCGTGGTTTTCGTTACGTGTAAGTCCCGTTACGGCTTACATTCATCTACTGAAAACCCTGTTGAATATCAAGACATCACACCCGTATCATATAAGACCGGATATATTTCTATTCTCGGTACTATATATGTTTATCCTTTAATGTTCATAGTTTAGACTTCAACGTTAATTGCAAGCATAAACTAAATTTAACATACTTCTATGTTGTACACCTAGTGTGCATAGAGGTTCATCCCTAGCCTTGGCTAAGAAATTAGCCTCTAATGCTCATATTAATCACAATACAATATGAAATGTAATGGAACATGAAATTACAAAGGAAATAATACCTAAACACCAATGGTTTTGGAGGTTGAAGTTTCCTCCTCAAGAACTTGAAGAAAATACAAAGAACAAAAATATAAAAGCTATGATTTAATCTATGGAATGGAATGTGTTTGCTTGATGAATTGAAGGCTTTATATAGGCTAAAGAATGACATCTTTTAGTCTATTCGAGCCCAACAATCAGGTATGGAGCAATATTTGATCAAGAGATGAGGAAGGTGAAGTTTTCC
Organism: Cuscuta epithymum; assembly: GCA_945859915.1. Taxonomy (NCBI): domain Eukaryota; kingdom Viridiplantae; phylum Streptophyta; class Magnoliopsida; order Solanales; family Convolvulaceae; genus Cuscuta; species Cuscuta epithymum. The sequence goes on from CAMAPF010000249.1 coordinate 455,210, forward strand.
CATAAAAAAATCCTCTTGCACGACCTTTTGTTTGAGCTGAAATCGTCCCAACCGGCCCCGGTCAGTCTAGAACCGGCCCCGGTCGCAAACAGGCTCGTTTAGTGCGAAAAAGCCTTCCAACCGGCGCCGGTTATAGGCTGACCGGCGCCGGTTGCAGCGCCCAAAAATGCGCTTCCTTTCTCTTCTTCCGAAATTGGTCAAAAAGTGTCGGTTTTTGTCCCAGGATTTTGGGGATGTTCCGCTACGAATTTGGACATGATTCCTTCACCAAAGTTGTAGATAATGAAGTCTTCTATCCACCAAAACTTGAATGACATGATTTTATTCATCCAATCAAACGTTATGGCTAAAATACTGAGAGGTATGCATCCTGAAATCCCACCAGCAACATCTGACTTTGTTGGTTGATTGAGTCTTGTTCCTTTCATATTTTGGCCATGACGTCTTCATAACATTTGTACCTTATTGAGTTAGCATTCACATGAAACTCGAATCGAGTGATTTCGAGTTCTATAGAATACGTTATACTCAAATTATGGGCAGAACGTCATTCTCTTAGTCTAAAAAGTCGTTCATCGCAATGTTTTATGCTCTAGCTCTCATTCTGGAGGTATTTGCCCGATTTCTCTTCCTTTCTTCAACAAATACTTATAAATACTTATGTTAAACACAAGTAAATATAACGGCTATCACATACATAAACTAAACTATGCGAATTTATGAAAACCTATCAATCATACTTGTAATTGTTTATATAAATATTAGATTTCAATATTTTGATCATTTTCCATATAATTCCAAACACATATTTAATTTTGTGAAGTTTTTTATATATTGATAAATAATTTTTATTTTAATCTTATAACCAATTTTAAATTTGAATGAGAGTAATTTTTCACCATACAACTTTTTTTCAAAGTTTTTACCATACAACTTTAATCGAATATATAATTAAATATATTATATATTTAATTTGTCAATAAACGTTGACCGGGTTGACCCGGCGTTGACCGGGCTGACCCTCCCGGGTTCGGGTTGACCCGTGACCCAGTCGACTGTCCGGGTCGCCTCCCGGTCCGGTTTTTACAACATAGCTTCACATACATGTCCATACATTTTTTAATTATAAGTGGAAATATAATTTTATTATATTTCAAGATTTTGTAATTAATTGATGTCATGTTTACACTTTATATTTATATTATTCAGCTAAATATTTTGAACTTTGGTAATACCAACCATAAAATAGTGATTTTTAATTGGATTACATTGTTTTATCATTATTGAATTATTATGAAGTAATAAGATATTTCTATTTCTATATATATATATATATATATATATGTTGACCGGGTTTTCCGGTCGTTGACCGGGCTGACCCACCGGGTCCGGGTTGACGCGTGACCCGTTCATCCCCGGATCACTCTCCGGTCCGGTTTTTACAACATAGCTAAAAAGGCCCATAAACTCGCTGCAACCCGAGTTTCCTGCGTCACTAACCCGAAAAAGCTCCTCCTTTTACACCATCGGAGCCAGTGCATATCCTTGTCGTGACCCGGCCGTCTCCACGCCTCTGGTACGTTTACCGTCAATCCTGCGCCACGTGGAACACCCCAACACCTGTTCGAGGTATGCTAATTTGAATTATAGTTCCTGCGTGTTTCGTATATATTTCAATTGAGTTTCCTGTAAGTTTTAGTGTATTAGAGCATTTCAGTTCTGGGATTTGAATTATTCTTTATATCTAATCGTCATAGGTTTTAGAGTTGTTATGTTATTTTGATTGTAATCAATGTTGCAAGTTCTTCTCAATTTAACTTAGCGTACCACATCAACTGCTTACTGTGAAGTGAGGAATCAGATCAACCAAATGTTGGAATTAAAAAATAGCTCTGATGTTTATAAGTATGGTTTAATTGTTTATTATTTTGTAGGTTAAGCCTAAACTGTAACTGATGCTTATGTATATACTCTGTAAAAGCAATAGATAAATAAGTAAAATGGATGTGAAAAGACGATTGCCAGAATGGATGCATTGTTTGCCTGCTTCTGATCATGGGAAGAAGTCTGGAACTCGAGATTTCAGTAATGGTGAAAATGGTGAGGAGGTTGAGATTAAGAGGAAATCCAAAATGAAAGTAGTAAATGATGGTCAGGTAAAGAAGAAAAGAAGAATTAAGGATGCAAGCAATTGTGGAAGTGCGGAGAAGGGGTTGAAGAAAAGATCTAAAACTAACCATGTAAAGTCTGGTGAAAACATAGATGCAAGGGAAGTAATGAAAGAAAATGCAAGTGACAATTGCGGAAGTGAAATGGAAATAAAGTTGAGAATGAAGCAGACCGGAGATAAGCAGCATAAAAGGGCGAGGGATGATACAAATGACTTGAGAAGCAGGAGAAAGATAAGTTTGGAAGATTACAGTTGTGACTTTGAGCCAGAAAAACATTTTGGAGTACAAGAATATATTACTGAAGCTGAGACTCCTGCGAAAATAAAAAGAACGAAGGCAAAGAGCTCTGCAAATGAGATAACTGATAAAAATGAAGGCTTGCCAGAAAATGAAGATAAGGAGGTAATTTGTTTCTCAATTAAACTGGTTTGGATAACCATTCCTTCGGAATGCTTCCCCTTACTGGCAAAGTTAAAAATGTGAATCATTTTTTAGAAAGATTTCACTTTTGGTCCCACAGCAAGTAATTTTCATTTTTGGTCTCCGGCTTCCATTCTTTTGTTTTTGGTGCTAGACTATGGATCTATTGAGATCTTCGGTCTGCGTGCCTGGCAAACAAAGAAGAGTCTGGTCACTTCGAATTTGTGAGTCATCGTCAGTGTTGGATTCAAAGCGGGTGTTAAAGATTACAAATTGACTAAATAAATAATCCCTTCAAATTTATACAGTAAGAATCAATAGACAAGAACATGATGTCTTTCTATTCACTACTGGTTTGTACACGAATGCGTGAGTTATACCGAATACTCAGTAAAACCCCTTCCCGAACCAAACATGAATCTTTCAGTTCATTTGGCTCATTGCTATGCTAAAAAATCATATCAATAGCATTTTTGTAAATTATCTTTTTTTTAAAGGAAGCTCGGGTTACTAAATTAGCTGTTTTATTGTTAGTCGTGATCACTTGTCAGTCGAAAACCCCGGAAACTGTACAAAAAATGTTCGATAAAGTGTTGTGAATGACCGAAAGTGGCATGAAATCAACAATCTTGTGCCAAAAGGGTAGAATATGAAAGTTTGGATTCAAGAGTGAATATGGCCTAGTAGTTGTGGAAGCAAAAGTGGATTGTTGTTTTTGTTGTTGTCGCTAGAATTAGAAGTCTTCAGATATTTACTCCCATTATTTGGCAAGCAGGATGGCTTTGAAGATGAAGATCTTACTGCTGATGATTTGTTGACTATCGCTAAAGAGGTGAATGTTTAATTATTTCATTTTGACTCTATTTATTTCTGGGAAATAGATTCTAAAATCTTGATTCCCCCTTGTAAGATTGTTAATGAAGAGGGCAAAGCGGAGCAAAAAGGTAAATGTAGATTAACCGGGACTGAAGAAGAACGTGAGGCCCTTCCCCCTTTACCGAAAATCACACCAAATCTATCTCAGACTATGTTGGAGTTGATTTTGGGCCCGCTGTATAAGAGCGTCCAATGAAAGGAAAATGTAAGAGACAACATTGAGTTCACTCATACACATCCAAATTTTCAAATGGAAGTAGTGATGTCAAGGATCATCCAGCTCCTCTGTTAAAAAAAAGGCAGACTCAAAGACAAGGTAGCTCATAAATATATACACAAACGTTTGGCTTGTAAAGGAATACACTTCCGCCATTTTGGGGATGCTATTTGGGAATTGGATTTTGTTCTGGAGGGTTTTGGCGGGGAAGGGAAAGGGGAATTAATAGTTTGTGATGCTGTTATAAATAAATGACTAGGACATTATATACTAATTTTCCATTCTATATCTTTTATTTTGATAACAAATTATCATCTAAGAACATGTTTTTCAAACTACAACTAACCCGTCCCTCCAAAACATAACCCCCAACCAAATATGGAATAGGAACACATTATTTAATTTATTTATTTTCAATTTGTTACTAACTATGTACTGTATGTAGTATTGTTTTTTCACTTATTAGTGTCAATTTGTTAGTTCTTCACAGAGAGGTGTGTGGCTCATCAATTTTAAGCTCTTTATTGTGTGTAAAGTAGACATGCACAAAAACGGGCTTGGGCCAAGCTTTTATAGGTTTTGTGCCCATTGATCTGGGCAGGCCTGGTCCGGCCCATAAGAAACAGGCCCTAACCATTTGTCCATACTCGCCCATAAGAGCGGGTGAGTAGTTCACCAGGCCATCCGGCCCGGGAAAACATTAAAAAATTCAAAATTATCCAAAGCAATTTTCAACACTAAAAATGATATTACAACATTTTACAAATTGTGAACATGTTTATAATGTTTATAGGTCTCTCACCATATAGAAAAAAAATTACACAAAAATAATCATGAAAAATAAGCATAAAAATAGATGTTATATTGGTTGGGCTAGTTGTTCAGAAGTAAAAACTTATATTCAAACATAATAAACCATAAATACATTTAAAGATACATTAATAAATGTAAATATACATGTCTACATGTAAAAAATAAATAAATTAGTATATGTGTGTGTGTATACAAAATGTATTGGGCTGGGCTTATCGGCCCAGATAGGCTCAAACCCTGATCCAAGCCCGTCCATATGCTATTGGCGACCCGGTCTGGCCTGGTGGAATATATAATATGCCCTTTTTGTGCAGGCCTAGTACTGTAAAGCGGCTATGAATGAATTTTGTTGCAGTGTGTATTTAGCTATGTTAAGGCTTGAATGTTGTTGTGTATTTAGCTATGTTGTAAATTCTTTTGTTTTTTTATCATCAAAACAAGTCTATATTCATGTTAAAAGATTCAGGATCATTACATCAATTAAAGGGAAAATAAAACTGATACCAACTGAAACTCTAACAACTACGACCGTTACCCTATGGTGAGATTTTGAGACGGTCACCCCTGAAAGAGCAACACGAAATGCTAACCATGTAGTAGTTCTGGACTCGGGCCGGGTGGTCCGACCCGAAACCGGCCCGGGACCGGTACTGTGCTGAACCGGCCCGGCCCGGTGGCCCGGTTAGTGACCGGTCCGGGTAGGCCCGGCCCGGGGGGGTTCCCGGTGCGGGCTCGGGTCACCCAAAAGCTGAACCGGCCCGGCCGGTTCGGGCCCGATTTCGGGCTTTTTTAATTTTTTTTTTTTTTCAATTTTTTTAACTTTTCGGGTTGGGATGGGTATTTTGGGCCATTCGGAGTATTTTAGTTATAACAGGATAACCTTCAAACGGTTTCGGATAATGTAAAAGGCCCTCCAGCTCCAAAAAAGATTTGTATGACACTATGAGTCTATGACCACACAAATCCTATCTGAAAAAGTAAAATCCTACGAAGTATTTGAAGAAGTAAAATCACGTTGTTTACATACGTAGTACGAGTATATTGTACTATGTGGTGTTGACATGGCATCCTCATAATAGCGATAAAAAGTGGCAAGGATATACTACACTACGTATGAATATTACACTCACATGATATTGTTCTTTTGGAGGAAAAGGAATCCTATTTGATCTACCTAGAATATAAATTATTACTCCACTTCCTAGATTGGCCGCCCTGTAAAGTGTAAAAGGTATGCATCGGATATACGCACATAAAGGTGGGCAAGGAAAAAAGGGGATGAATCACATCTATGAAGGTCCCACGGCAGGAGAAATAAACTGCTGGTTATCTTGATGTACTGGAAAATTTGAAGGAATTGTTGCTTCTCTTACCCCGTCACCCGCCCCATATTTTGGCACCAGTCCTATTTTTTCGTGAGTAATATTTTGCCCGCTCGAAGCCCTGTCACATTTCACATTTTCTCCACGCGGGATGGGTGCCTTTGGGTCTCACAACCATTGCCATTTCTAATCTCAGGAGTGCTTTATTGGCCGAGAAGGCAATGTAGTGCTAAAGACTAATAACACTCCACAGGCACTAGCAATTTATGTACTGGAAATATATGTAATTTATGTATTAGAAAAATGCTTTCTGAATATCATACAGTCTCTTTCTTGATATGTCTGAATTCATTTGTATCTAGTCCAAAATGGAAATGCTCAAACTCAATATATATTGTTCAACTTTGCTAGAGTTACTCCATTTTGTACCTCACCCTATGTTTATGGTTCACAAAAGCCCATTTTAATGAAGTGCTTTTGTGAACCACAAACATAGGGAGAGGGTACAAAATGGGGTAGCTTTAGTCTTTTTGTATATTGTTTTAGAAAAGGGATAATTTCACTTTGTTTTTTCATATTTTGGATGCTATTGGACTTTACACTTCAATTTAAAAATATGTGAAGGAATAAGGTGTAAATATTGATTTTTTTAAAATGGGGTCATTGGTGCACATTTTTAAAATGGATGGTAAAGTCTAATTTTGTGACAAAAGAAAACTGAATACTCCGTATCAAAAATCATAATTAGAGTAATCGTACAAGTATCGTGTATGTCTAAATGTTTTTGACTTTTCGTTTTTTAGTGGTCTGCTTCACTTCCCGGATGGATATCAAGAAATTAATAATTGCCTTTGTCTTGGCGGGGTGTGACTTGGTCCCTTTCTAATGAAGTAATGAGTAATGGCCATATATCTCAAAAGATTCACCTCTTTAGCCAAATAAGGGAGTGTTTGCAATCACTTAAAAAAAAAGCACTTCTCAGTTTTTGGCTTAAAAAAGCACTTATTTACCAAACACTACCAATTTTTACTTTTTCTCGGCTTGCGTGTGAAAAGTGCTTTTCCCCTTTCTATTACACAAAAAGCACTTATTTTACCAAACACTATCAACTTTTACTTTTCAAAATCACTTTTTCTCAAACACTATCAACTTTTCCTACTAATCACTTTTTCCTTACATCTCCAAAAGTGCTTTTTTTAAAGCAGAAGCAGTTGCAAACACTCCCTAAATACTCTTAAAATACTCTTTGTAGAGTAATCTTTCTGTCAGGAATTTCCTGACCGGAGCGCCAGGACCACTTATTTAAAATACTATTTTAAATACTCTTAAAATACTCTTAAAATACATATTCCGGACCAGTTAACTTACAAAAATCATTTGACGACCTTTCCAATTGAATTTTATGCTGAAATTTGGTATGGATGAACTAAACTTGATGAGAAACATACACAAAAAATTTGAGCAAAAAATACCACCAGGAAGGCCCCCAAATGGAGGAGGCCGGACGGGGCTCCTGTCCGGAATTTCCGGATAGGAATAATCCCGACTCTTTATATAATTCACAAATAAAGTCATGCGTTTAATTAATTTAGAAAATGTTTAAATTGATATACACATACTCTCTAATTCATTATTTGCAAGTGCATTTGTTTCTTCTCTTTTTTAATTATGTATGTTTTTGTATTGTATTACTATAAATAATACTTCGTAGTTTGGTGTAGTTTATTTTTTGTTTTTGTTTTCCAATTGCTATTTTTTTAATCAACAAAAATACTTTGATAAAAACCGAAAAAACTGAAATCGAACCGAAATAAATCGAACCGAACAAACCATGGTTCCAAATTTTTGAACATAAAACCGAACCGAACCGAACCAAACTTTTTACTTTGGTTCGGCATTTGGTTTTAGGTGAAAACCGAACCGTTTGAATCGAACTCACCCCTAGGATGAACATTGAGTACGTGATGTAAAATATGATGATTAAATCAACTAAACAAATTATAAATTGGTACAGAATATTCTCTCGAATCATATTAAATACTTCCAAAATTTAAAGTACTAATTAGGGGGAACACGTTAAATTTATTGTATTTTTGGACAGATTGAGGTTGGCTACCTTAGGCCGAAACAAGACAAACGTGGTACAATTTTCCGATATCGATCGAATCGAACAAAACCGTGTCCTTTTTAAGTACAATTATAGGCAATTAACGTCAATTTTGAAAGTTAAAGTTGGTATGAACGAATTATAGTCGGTAGTCCGTACTACATAATACAGCTTCTTCAGTCCACAAAGAGCGAAGACTCGGTTAAGGTGCTGTTCTGTTCGTCTTATTCTTATTACTTATTGCTTATTCTTATTTTATTCAGATCAGATCAGATCAGATCAGAAAAATTCAGATCAGATCAGATCAGAAAAATTCAGATCAGATCAGATCAGAAAGATTCAGATCAGATCAGATCAGAAAGATTCAGATCAGATCAGAAAGATTCAGATCAGATCAGACCAGATCAGAAACATTCAGATCAGATCAGAAACATTCAGATCAGATCAGAAAAGTTCAAACATGATTTATCACTTTTATTATTATATTAATTATTATTATTATTATTATTATTATTGTTATTACAATTATGATTATTATTATATAATTATTATTAATAATATTAATAATAATATGATAACAAAAATAAGATATTAATAATAGTTATAATATTTTAATATAATAATAGTAATATAAATGTAATTATTAAGAAGACTATTATTATTATTATTATCATCATCATCAACAACATCATCATCATCATCATCATCATTATCATTATCATTATCATTATCATTATTATTATTATTATTATTATTATTACAATATAATAATAATAATAATATGATTAATGTTAATATAATATTATATTATAATTATATGTAATTATAATATAATTACAATTATAATTCTTATAATTATAAGTATAATCAATTGTATTTATTATAATTATATCTATAAATATTTATAATTATAATTGTAATTAATTATAATTATAATAATTATAATTATAATTACAATCATAATTATAATTATGATTATGATTATAATTATAATATAATATTATAATAATATAATACTTATTATATTATAATATTATAATTAATGTTAATATAATTATAATTATTATTAATTATAATTATAATAATTATAATTATACTTATAATTATAATTTATGATTATAATTATTATTATTATTATTATTACTATTGTAATTATTTTACGGAGTAATTATAATAATATTGATAACTATAGTTACAATTATATAGATAAATATTGTAATTATAATTACAATTATAATTAAAAATATAATTACAATTATAATTATATCTATATTTATAATTAGTGTAATAAGTATAAATTTTTTCATTTTAAATTTAATTTTAATTATTATTATTATTATTATTATTTTTATAGTTACGATTATAATTATAATTTTATTTAAATTATATTTGTAATTGCAATTATAATAATTATAATTATAATTATAATTATAGAAATATTCAAATCAGATCAGATCAGAAAGATTCAGATCAGATCAGAAGGATTCAGATCAGATCAGAAACATTCAGATCAGATCAGACCAGATCAGAAACATTCAGATCAGATCAGAAAGATTCAGATCAGATCAGATCAGATCAGAAAGATTCAGATCAGATCAGATCAGATCAGAAAGATTCAGATCAGATCAGATCAGAAAAATTCAGATCAGATCAGATCAGAACTTAAAAAATTCAGATCAGAAACATTCAGATCAGGCGAAGAGAACAGCTTCTAAGACCGTGTCAGACTGACCTACAAATTTGTTACGGAGTAATTGGAACTACGTATGTGACTTTGTGGAGTACTATAATCTCACCGTCACGTAATGATACCCAACCGTAGACTAGCACTTAGCCATTTATTAGTTCAATTTTATATGTGGGCCATTGAGATATTCACACTTTAAAAGTAAATTTCTATTTATTTTAGTGAAAATTTCTGAAATAGGACTAAAACAGTTTGAAAATTTCAAAATAGGACTGTCATGTTTTTTATTCTCAAAATAAGAGTAATTACTGCCAAGTTTGGAAAATACTGCCATGTTTGAAGTCTGGTACTGCCAAAACATGGCAGTAATTAGTCCTATTTTGAGAATAAAAACATGACAATCCTTTTTTGGAATTTTCAAACCTTTTTAATCCTATTTCAGGTAAATTGTCTTTATTTTACTCCCTCCTAACTTAAAACTTTGTAAAATGACCGATGCACAGAGTATTAAAATAAAAATTGTATGATTGAAATTTATGTTAAATAAAGAAGTGATTGAAGTCCCAAATTAATTGATTAATACGAAAAAATAACAAAGTTCTTGTGGGCAACTAAAAAAGGAAAGGTGATAAAGTTTTAAAGGACAAAAAAAATTGAATGGATAGACATCCAATTAATTATTTATTAATTATACGTTATACCAAAAATTATGAAAAGAATCTTAAATGGTTTCCCTTGAGCAACTTCACTCAATTTAGTGGGAAGAGCAACTATGTATTTGTTCGTTTTGACAATTAAATAGGTGTAACTAAAATGTTGGATAATAACTAAGGCTAGAAAGTTGAACAAATAGGTGTTCAAATGGGTTCTACCAACACAAAAAAACATAGTACTCTATCCGTCCTTGATTAAACCTCCACATTTCAATTTTGTGCATCCCAAAATAAATTTTTGTTTTTATCTTTTGGTAAAAATTGAGAAAATTGTCCAACATAGGATCAAAACTCAAGCCTTTTCCCAAAATAGCACCACATATATGTTTTTCTCCAAATAGGACTAACCTTACTTTTTTGTCCTTAATTCTATTTAATTAATTGATCTAAATAATTGTCTCCCTAGTTTCCTTTCACAACCAATGCAATCCATCGGTGGCGGGGCAGTCCGTGGTGGCGGCAGCGATCGGTGGTAAATTCCGGCGGCGGCGTAAATGTTGGCAAACCGCCAGAAAAAAAATCTGGAAGATTACCGGCGGCAGGCAGCAGTCCATGGACAGTAGTGTGGGTATTTTGGTCCAATCATATATAAAAAGTTTTATTTAAGAATGTTTAAACTAATTGGTCCGATATTGAGAAAAAAGTCATGTTAAATATCCCACACCGGAAAATTGAGAAGCATTAGAGTGCTATATTGAGCTTCAGGCTACTCCTCCTAACAGGTTGACCTTTTAGGATGGAACCTCATGTCTTAACATGGTATCAGAGCCGAATCGATCCATGGTGTGGGGTCCCTTATGAAAAAATGACGACACGATAAAAAAATGTTGACGAACCGATGAAAAAATGAATGACGACACGATCCAGACGAAGTGTCTGGTCGTGAGGAGGGGTGTTAAATATCCCACACCGGAAAATTGAGAAGCATTAGAGTGCTATATTAAGCTTCAGGCTACTCCTCCTAACAGGTTGACCTTTTAGAATGGAACCCCGAATCTTAACAAGTCATGTTTTGCTCATATTAAGATAAATCTCTCTAAAAAATTGTGATTCACAACGATTCTTACACATTTCTCTCTCTTCTACACAACTATGTCCACACAATACTCCTTATCATAATCCACGTACCAAATGTACTATGAAAGCTAATTTATGGATGGAGGGAGTATATAGCTTACATATGCAAAACAAATTGTTTGTATGGTTGATAATAAAATTGATATTTAATCATTTATGAGTATGGTTGAGGGAGAAGAAAGTGAAAAATATTCACAACCGGATCGAGACTGGTCAAAGCCATTGCGAGCATCTCTCACCTTGTCCCCCAGCCCCCTATAAATTCAAAATGCCTAACAACTCATCAAACTACTTTTGTCTATCCATTTAAACACTCCCCTTCCCCTTCCCTTATACAGAGTACTTAATTAGCTAGCTACCAAACTCTGTTACTCACCAAGCCGGCCTTTCTGAGATCCCAAACATTGCCCGCCGCCGCCGCCGCCCGGAAATTCAAGAATGGACTACTACTATAAAGATGACCCGAGCAGTAGAGCGCCGCCATCATCTTCGAACCCCCCGGCGGCGTTGAGTGTGAAGATGAGGAGGAGCATTTCCCAGAGGACCTCGAGTGAAGACAATCCCCCTCCGGCGACTTATTTCTCGAGGACTTATTCCCATAAGAACCTGCTGCCTGCGGAGGCGGCGCCGCCGCCTTCCGCCTCCAAGAAGCCCCCCGTGAAAACTTTCACCCGCAAGTGCAAAAGCCTGGCCAAGGAGCAGAAGGCCAAGCTTTATATAATGAGGCGGTGCATTTCTATGCTCGTCCGCCGGGAAAAGCACTGGGACGACGACGACGATTGCTCGTGACGGCCGAGACGACAGTGCCAAACAACATAGTACCTCGACATCAGTCATGGCTGACATTCACTGTACATTTACAAGAAGTTTCAGAATTCAGATAGGTGTGTGGTCAAGATTGTGAGATTATTGATTAGTGCTTTGTAATTTCGATCTATCAAATTGCATATACCATTTAAATTTGGTGACAACTCCAGTACCTTTTTGGGTACCATAGAATCTACCTTTAAATTTTCATTTATATAACATGTTCAATATACTACAGAGTATATTATATTAGCTTGGTCTCACTCAACTTTGTCGACTTTTGAGTGAAAAATTTGAAAAGTAAAAATTGTGTTTAGATTTGTGCAAAAGAGACATAAATGAACAGAGCCACAAACTCATTGCTTTAAAAACAATGAATTTGAGTGATATGAGATGTTTTCTTTTGGATTGTTTTCAGTCTCAGACCAGACCAGGTCAAATCTGAACAGAGCAGACCAACAATTTCAGTCCAAAAAAAAACATCCAAAGTTGGCAAAGTCTATCATTCATTCATTCCTTAAAACTAACAAAGTTTTTTTGGGACAAAGTTGACAATGTTTGGTGGGACGAAGGGAGTATAGATTATGCAGGTTTAACATGTTCAAAATCACATTCTACCTGATTTGTTTCTCTCTCACCTCATGCATACACATATTCTGTTTTTGCAACATTTTCATTTTCACGTTTATTAACACACAAATTTGATCATTACTAATTACTATATTTCATTTCTTATTTCTAATTAGTAAAATAATTAAAAAAAACAGTCTTATAAAATTCAGTTTTTAAGTATGCAAAAAATCAGTTTTTGAAATTTAAAATAAGAAGAATTTAATGATAAATAAATAAAGTGTAGTCAAATTATAGCATTTGAATAATGTAAAAATAAACATGTTATATAACTCTAAGAAAGAGGAACGGGCAAATAGACAAGAATTAAGTGAAATCCAATTTTAAGCAATTTTAACACAAATTCATTTAAATATAAGATATTATATACTCCGTATAACTTATTATGTATCATATTACAATACTATAATAAGCAATTTAACACCAATTTGGCATGCACGTATTGACAAATCCTTTTTCACGATTTCGCAGAGATTAAGGCATGAATTAGAAAAGGATTCACGAAATCATGCTAAATGAAGGATAAAAGTTGTGCCAAAGCTGTTTTTAATCAGTGTTATTATATTTGATCTTGCGATTCAATATTGATAGTAAATATGTCAATATCACCTGTTAATACTAACTTAAATAGTATAAGGAGAAGTTATAGTTATCCTCATGTAATTAAGCATCATAACCCGAAAATGGTGACTTTATTTTAGGACAGATGATGTAAAAGCATGATTAAAGTGATGTTGTGATGGGTTGCACCAAATGCCCTTGTGATAATAGATTCGGAGCAATAGTCCCATGTGATTTAAAAATGTGTCAAATTCTCTTCTGTTATGATTATTCATGTGCAAAACTATCTACAACAACAAGTTTGACAATTTGGAAATTATTTTTCTTAATATTATGATTGAGAAGATGTTTGGAATTAATTCTGGTTTTGCTTTTTTTAAAGCAGAAGTAGATTCGGAATCAATTTTCCAGAAACTGGTCTTCCCAACTTTCTAAAAAACTACTTCTAGGAACATGTTGGATCACTCAGAAGTACTTCTGCACCTTCACTCATATACTTCTATATCTGCTTCAACTTCTTGAAGGAGCAGAAACAGTTTTGACAAGTAGATCCAAACACCATCTGAATATGCAAGTAAATATGTCAAGATCTCTAAATTGTGCGAAAATACTAATCAATTTCCATTTATTTTGCTTAAATTTGTTCATAGAGGGGTTTTGCGCATGGATAACTACAACATCGAGGGTTTGACGCATTAATTAAATCACATAGGACTAGTGTGCCAAATTTAGTTTGGCCCATTAAGGATTTAAGGATGTTTTTACTCAGACTGTAATTTGCTGGTCTGGTCTGAATGATCTGGTCTGGTTATTTGTATTTTTATAAATATCCAAGTTTGATCCGGTCTTTTCTGTTCTGGTCTGGTTTAGTCTGGGACAAATTACAGTCCAAATAAAAACATCCTAAACACTACTATGATGTGTCATTATATTCCAATATAATTTTCCTTTTTGAACAAAATAATGTTCCTATCAGGGTTTACAACATTCAGATTTTAAATCTTATCTAAACAAAATACAACTCAACTAAATCAGCAACAGATCACCAATTTATCACAGAATTGAAATACTAATACTATTTTCTAATAAAGGAAGTAGGGACGCTTATCCTAATATCCCTAGACCTTCCACTATATATAGGCACGCATACATTATGACTTGGGGCTAAATGAGTGAAGTCATTCACAAGCTGTTCATGGACCCTTGGGAAAAACTGGAATCAAGTTCGGTCATATTAAAGCTCGGCTCGATTTTGGTTCAGTTTGAATATTTAACATGTTTATTTCAAATTTATTTATTTTAGGCTCGTAAGTAGGTTCACAAGCCTTTGTGTGTATGTGTATAATATTTGGAATATGCATTATAACTAGGAAAAATTGATAGTAATAATCCCAACTATTGGCGGCCCGCTTATAATAATTCCAACTATCGATTATTTCAAAAAAATCCCAACTTTAGGGACCTTCCGCCAATAATGGTCCCTATAAATAAATTCTTGTAGTTTCTGAAGTGGATGAGGAGAGATATAGCAGATAATCCATATAAATAATCTCAACTTTTAATTTTTACACTTAATTTCTATTTAAAATTCATTTTTTAGGAGGTAATATCTGTTCATGGACCATTATTGGCAGACGGTCCATATAGTTGGGATTATACAAAAATAATCAATAGTTGGGATTATTATCAGCGGATCGTCAATAATTGGGATTATTATCTTCAATTTTTCCTTATAACTATTACATTTTCAAGATTTATTACGGTGTATATTAATAATAGTAATAATCATAAATAAACTCCGTAATATTTGTATTACTATCATTAATAATTTATTATTATTACTATAACCATAATTTGTAATAAGGGTTTTTTACAAGAATATTAATAAAATAAAACTTATTTACATAAATATAACTATTCATTACTATAAGGTGGTGTTGTAGTAACTTAAGTTCAAAACTTGAACATTAATTACTATGATTTCAGTACTACTCTAGTAACTAATCATATTTTTGTAAACCATCTTTATTTTGGTCATATTCATGTAATTATTTCTTGTATGTAATAATTATAATATGTACGGAGTAATATTTATTGAAAGTAAAATAAAGAATATAATACAAATGTCAGTGATGAATGGGAGATGAATTAAAAATGAGAATGATTAAGTACAAATATTATAAATTTATGTATGTAAAATGCAACATTAATAATTTCAAAATAGAAATTTTATTTTTACTTCGATTTCGAGCTCGAGTTCGAGCATCTAATTCAGGCTAAATCTATTAAAAAATACATAGTATTATTTAGCAAAACTTGATTCGAGTTCGAGTTGACCTCAAGCTAAGCTCGGCTCGAGTTCAAGCCTGAATTATTTAACTCATTCAAACTCGAGCTCGAATTCGAGATCGTGAATTCTGATCAAACTCAAACATACCCATGTTCCAACTCGGTTGCACCTCTAATTATGACTAATTTATGAGAAACTCCCGTGAAAGAACTGTTGGATGAATTGTGTGTGTATAATAGGAAATTAAAGAAATTAATTAAATTAGAACAGCCAACAAAATAGAATCAAGAAGGGACAGAATGCCAAAACTTGTGCAACACACAATTTCCTTAAAATGTATTCACTGCCTCCCAAGGTGCTAGGAGCGTTGCGGCGATAGTTTTTCTGGATAGGGTGGCTACGAACAACCGTATGAGCACACAATCGGTTATTCCAGAGAAGAAAAACGAAGTATCAACACTGAGGATTTTTCAGAGAGGTGGAGTGAAACTTTAGCTCAAAAACTACGTCCTAACCGTGTTGTTGCAAATCACCTGGCAAATATGTATATGAATGAATTTGTTGTGTGTTAAGATACCTTTAATGGACCTGAACGTTGGACATAAATGACCAGAATGTTGGACATTAATATGTCGAAAAAATATCCATTTAAAGTTGTAATTGGGCATGTCCGCAGGTCGCGGACGCACGTAAGTCAAAGTTTTTCTTCTTTGTTTTCGAGATTTGATCGGCACCCACCATGCGCGTGAAGAGAGCCTTTTCACACTGGAATACTAACTCCTTTAAAGAGGGTCACCTTTATAAGGGGGTGAAAATACCTTGAGTTTTTTTATATGGGATAAATCACACTAGAAATCCATTATTTTCCCAGTTTTCTTCATTTCAACGATTGAATTTCGAGAATTGATTTCTCATTCACCCATTATCTGTTTTGAGTATACCCATATCGAATTGAAGCTCTTAACAAGGGATTCCGAAACCACTTTGACCCGATCCAAATCGGAAATGGACCCACTCAAAATAATGCCCGAAATTGACCACTTGATGCAAGTTTAACACATTTCTTCAACAAGAACTATACCGCTGAAAAGTGAGAAATCAACTAGAAATAATTATATGGAGTGCATGTTAGATTAGAAGATAAAATATCAAAGACATGATAATGATGATATATTGATATGAATCATTTATGAAGTCGTATGAGTCCATGTGGTTTCATGTTGACCAACAACGTGCTTTTAAAATGGAGATCCCATTATAAATTATGAAGATAAGTTGCGAGTATGAAACCACGTGAGTTCATAACTCCATATGACTCGAAATTAGAGGTTATAAAATTTACATTAGGAGCCCGTTTGGTAGTACCAAAATCGGCTGTTTTGGCTGATTCTGCTGAAATTTATGATATTCTGGCTGGAGTGGCTGTTTTGGCTGATTCTGCTGATTTAAGAAAAAAATATTTTAAAAATATATTTTATTAATAAATTAAAGAAAAAATTATATGTAAAAATAGCTAAAATGGTCCTCTACAGTAACTTCAGCCAATACAGCCAGAAAAGTAACTCCAACCTTACTTTTTCGGCTTATTACACAATTCAGCACGCGAAAGTAAAAGTTACGTGTTTGGTGAAAAAGCTGACTGATAAGCCTGATAAGCCGAAAACAGAGTTCTCCAAACGGGCTCTAGAATTTAAAGTTTTTAAATGTGAGTTTTGCAAAAAGGAAATAGAGAGCACTCTCTCCATATCAAAATGAGTCTCTCACCTTTACTTTTGGATCGTATCAAAATGAATGTCTCATTTCCATTTTGGAAAGAAACTCACCTCAAAAGTTATTTTAATAAAGTAAACAATACTACTACGGTACAAAAACTCCTTTACTTTTTTTAAAAATGTAAAGTATATCAAAAAATTATCTTAAAATACGTGAAAAGCTTATTGAGACACTTATTATGATACTGAGATAGTGTATTATATATACTACGTAATTAGCGGAAATGAAAAACTAAAATAGGTGGTTAGAATTTTGGTTTTTTTGTATTAGGGGTTGTATTTCACAGTTTTTGAGTTTAATACAGAGTACTTATATATGTCTCTCAATTTGGGATGGTTTGATTTCCCAACTTTTGTTGCTATAGCACACACATGCAAGACAATCCGGGAACAAGCTAAGCCCTCTTTTGATTTTCCAATTAACCTTAAACCTAACACTTCTGCTGTCATCAACAACAACAACGTAACCTTGCTGGTGGTTCAATTGTGATATGTGAAAGATCACCTTACATATTATTGCTGCTAATAATTTCCCAATTGAAGTCACATCAATTCCTTATGCTCAAGGTTGCTGAAGTTTTTCACACTTGACAAGGCTTTGATGGTGTCATCAAGGCTATTTGGGGCTTTGGGCATGATATGAAAGTGGATACTAAATCACTGATTTATAAATGCATTGGTAAACCATTTACCATGAACCAAGCTAATTTTCTGATGAATGGACGTATGATATTATGTGTACTTTACGTTTTCTCTCACATCTTGTCTTTTCGGTTTAAATCTGATATGGACTGATCTAATCTAAGACTCAAAATAGTCCAATTAAATAGATTCATATTAATGCCCAAACACATTTTCCCAATTATAATTTGTATATTAAATCGCTGGTGGAAAAAATATTTCCATACGCTCTGTAGAACAAACCAAGCTGGACACCTAGAGTGTAAATAAATGAATCAAAGAGATGTACCGAGTATATAATTTGGATCGCACAAAATTGTGATTATTGAGAAAAATGAAAGCTAGCTAATCTGATGTGTAAAATTTTAGAATTGTGAACAATTATGAATGGCAAATTTAACCACGGGCGAATAAATATTACTCGGTATCATTCCAAAATATAAAATGTGAACGCTTCCACTTTGAACATTTTCATTGAAACTTTTTATGTCATCCACTTTGAGTTGTACTATTCCATTGACACTTGTTACGCCGTCCACCTTCTGCAAATAAAGAAAATTAGATTTATTCACAAAAATGCCACCACATTTTTCATCCATTTTAATGTATTTTTTATATACATATTTAGATTCATTAGATCCTAAATTAGATGTTCTACATTTATTCATATTTTTCATGAGAAAGACAATTAGTATTCGATCCTAAATATTATCGTACACACACATATACATATACATATGGGTGTGGTTCCAACAATAGTAAGACTTATCATGAGAACATGTGAACAATCACGTTTACCTCAATGTGAAACATATTATTGCATTTTTCTAACTTTGATCACATCGAGCCAATATCAAATGGATGTGATGGCATTTTGATAAATATTATGGGATCGCGAAAAAAGTGGAATAGACAGGTTTAATTGTGCATTACTATGAGATAAAGTGTTTAATTTGCCTCGTGCTCTCATGATAAGGCTTACTCTTATTTGATCTCGAACAATAAATTTAAATGAAAAAATTTGTTTGTACACAAAATGTGTACACAATTGACACACTCCTGTGTACGCAAACATCTCTTTTAGAAAAACATCAATTGTGTACGTATACAGACGAGTATAAAATGTACACATAATATGTACATCCTAATTGTCTGTCTATACAGACAGTACTCATTTAGATAAAGACAATAATTATCTAGTGCACAGGAAAGTGTGCCAAATACGTATACATATGTTGTATACTTGTATTTATATATATGTATTATATAAATATATAAACACGTCACATGCCCTTTTTTATGGAGAAAAAAGATTCCTCTTTCATCTACCTAGAGAATATAAACTATTACTCCCTATATTGTCTACTCCCGGAAAAGGATGGGGATATAATATGCCCCTAGTGGACGGACCTTGATATCCAAAAAGGGGGATGAATCATATCCGTTAGGTTCCGGTCTTTCACTGAATTAATTTGATTTTGATTATATAATACAATTAATTTGAGGTTTGGTTCGTAAGAAGTGTTATTCATTCAAAGATAAATTTTATACTCGTAGTATTCTCATGGCATTTAGTTTATTCATGTGGATTAATCGGAACCTTTTAATTTAGTTATCTGAACATAAACAAATAATGTGGAAATCGATATTTTCATCTTTCATCTACGTAGTTAATTGTTGTTGTTTTATACTACCTGCATCCCAAAATGAAGTTCTTATTCACTTATTTATCGTTTATGTCTAGTCCAACTAAACCTCCAAAGATTATTATTTTAAAATAGATATATTTATGCAAATCCTTCCCAAAGTTTACGGGATCGGTGCCCAAAAAAAGTTAGGGCCTGTTTACTAACAGAGATATTTTCTAGTTTTCCAGAAAACTGGAAAACAGGAAAACAGAAAACAGGAAACGTGTTTACCTAAGAAATTCCTGGAAAACTGGAGAAAGTAAAAAAGAAAAACGCGTTTACCAAATCGTTTTCCAAAACAGAAAAAATGAGACATGTCTCTCCTTTCCTTAATGATTTGGAGAAGTGACTTTTACTAGTTTTCCAAAATTGGAAAACGCAGATGCTGTAGTGCCGCTGCAATGAATTTGCATAATTACACTTAGTGGTGGGTCCGGCCCCGCTCCGATGTCGATTCCATTCCGGTACCTCCATCCTCGTACCTTACCCCTTACCCCTACCCTACCTTACCCACCCAACCCAACCCTGCATACCCATTTTTCTCTATAATGACCCTACCCCACCCTGGCCCCACCCTGATCCACCCCTACCCTACCGCCACCCCCTACCACCTCGACCCCACCCCGACCCACCCTACCCTACCCCCACCCGTATATTACCCCTTACCACATGCCCCTACCTCGGCCCCACCCCACCGCCATCCTACCCCCACCCTCGTACCGCCATCCTACCCCCACCCTTCTGCCATCCTACCCCCCACCCTACCCTTCCCCTACCTCGGCCCCACCCCGATCCACCCTACCCTACCGCCACCCCCCTACCACCTCGACCCCACCCCGACCCACACTACCCTACCCCCACCCATATATTACCCCTTACCCCTTACCACATGCCCCTACCTCGGCCCCACCCCACCGCCATCCTACCCCCACCCTCGTACCGCCATCCTACCCCCCACCCTTCCGCCATCCGACCACCATCCTACCCGCCACCCTACCCTTCCCCTACCTCGGCCCCACCGAGATCCTGGGCCCACCCTATCGCCATCCTATCCCACTACCCCTACCTTACCCCAACCCTACCCACTACCCCCACCCTTACCGCCATCCTACCCCCCACCCCCTACCCCTTCCCTACCTCAGCCCCACCCTGGTCCCGGCCCCACCCTGGTCCCGGCCCCACCCTACCGCCATCCTATCCCAACTCCATACCCTACCTCTACCTTACCCCAAACCCTACCCACTACCCCACCCTTACCCCTAACCACGACCCTAACCCACCAACTACCCCCACCCAACACCCTACCCTAGACCTTACCACCCCACCCCGACCATACCCCTTACCCCACCCCACCCATAACTTCCCTACCCTGACCCCTACGAGTAGGTATGGGTGGGTATGAAAGGTTGTGGGGGAGTATGGGTAGAGTGTAAGATCGTGGTAAGGGTAGGGGTCAAGGGTGTGGAATTGGAGAACTGAGGGAAAAAATTGATGAACATGTTTTCAGATTTGAAAATGGAAAACTAAAGAATAGAAACAGAAAATTGGAGATAGAAAAACTGAAAAATAAAAACAGAAAATTGGAGAACGAAAAACAGAAGTAGAAAAAAGGAAAATATCTCTGTTAGTAAACAGGCCCTTATTGTTGCACTTTTGTTCACTTATTACTGTATCAAATTCATGCCAAAATCCACTTTAAAAAGTTTATTACTACGTACTACGTAATATTTTATACCCCAAATTTTTATCAAGATTCATACTTACTCTCATTGCCTCATATATGTAGTCTTACAAGTTACTCCCTCCGTCCCTAAATAAACTTCTAACTTTCCTTTTTTGTCCGTCCTAATTAAAACTTCCATTTTTCCCTTTTGGCAAAGAATTTGTGGTTCACATCAATTCTTACACATTTCTCCCTCCTCTGCACAACTCTCCACCACACAATACCCACTATCTTAAACTGTGTGCCAAGCCGTTTTGGAAGTTTTATTAGGGACGGAGGGAGTACTTCTAAGAGAGTGTTTGCAAATGCTTTTGCTTTAAAAAAAACTTTTTAAAATGATTTTGAAAAAAAATGATTAATAGTAAAACTTGATAGTGTTTGAGAAAAAAGTGATTTTGAAAAGTAAAAGTTATTAGTGTTTGTTAAAATATGTGTTTTTTGCGTAATAGAAAAAATAAAAAACAGTTTTCCGCCAAAAGCCGAGAACCACTTGTTTTTTTACAAAAAGAGGAAAATTTTATTCATAGAAAGAAAAAGTACAAGTCAAATACCTTGAGATTTGATGGCATCACTGTTGATTTTCCAAAGAGGAGGTCACAGGTTCGAGTCCTATCCCAATAAAGGATGTTGGGATTAACTAAAGCAGATACTATGATAGATTTAGAAGGACATGCAAAAAAAAAAAAAGAAAAAAAAAAAAGTACAAATGGAGGAAAAAGTAACAAAATAGAAAATACAAGAAATTACCAAAATGGAAAAAATAAAATAAACTAATTTTTTAGGACCATGGAAATTGTTTGGACTGAGACCTAGTCCTCATACTATGACGCCTTTTGTTCTTCTGCGATTTCCTGTATACTTTGAGCTGAGTGTTCATGTTATCTATTGGAAAGAAGTTATCCGAAGTATGAAGTGGGATTTATAGTAGAGAAAAGGTGCAAATAGGCTCATGTACTAACCAAAAAAAGTCAAATAAGCCCTTATTTAGGAGACTTCGTCCGGCCGTCGCCATTTGGAGTGGTTCCCGGTGGAATTTTTTAATGAATTTTTTTTAGCATCTTATTCATTAAGTCTAGTTTACCCATACCAAATTTCAGCTAAAACTTCAATCGGGAAGGCATTCAAATGAATTCTTGAAAATAACTGCACAGTTAGAAGCGCGGTTATCTTCAAGAATTCATTTGAATGCCTTCCCGATTGAAGTTTTAGATGAAATTTGGTATGAGCAAACTAGACTTCATAAATAAGATGCTCAAAAAATTTCATCAAAAAATTCCACCGGGAACCACCCCAAATGACGACGGCCGGACGAAGCTTCCTAAATAAGGGCTTATTTGACCTTTTTTTGTTAGTACATGGGCCTATTTGAACCTTTTCCCTTTATAGTATGATGATGAAGTTTGTTGGCATTTATACACAATTCGTATTACCAAAAACTACTACAATTAGTAAGGAGATTGGATGGCTCATTTTGACTAATTAAGGGTGATTGTGAACAAATGTTATTAGATCAAAGAATGATTTACGCTTTGGTCAAACCTTCGATATTTCCCATTTAAATTGTAATACGGCCGGACCCTATCATGTGAATGAGGGACCTAGTTCATATTTTTAGGACAATGTATAAGGCATTGTATGTCAAGATGTACGGAAAGGCAAAGTTCAACCTTTGTATTATGATCTTGAGGACCATTCACAATATAATTATCAATATATAGTTGGGAAAAGTACAGAAAATGTACATGTGGTTTGGGCCGTTTTCAGATAGGGGAACGCGTTTCATTTTTTAACAAAGTGGGACATGTGTTTCAATTCCGTTATCACAGCAGGGGCATGACGTTTAACGCCATTAGAAAATCTAACCCCGATTTTCAAAAGTCTCCTAAATATTAAAAGAAAAATACTGGGAGGTGCACCTCGTCAAGGAGACCAACAAACTATCTTTGTTTTTTGTTTCCAGCAACCATGTCGCAAAAAATCCGCCGGAAAAGTGATATTAACAAATTCATTTTTAAAAAACAATCCAAATAGAGCAAAAAAGTTCAAAGAGAACGATAGTTTGTTGTGTCTCCTTGACGAGGCGCACCTCCCAGTATCTTTCTTTTAATGTTTTGGAGACTTTTGAAAATCGGGATTAAATTTTCTAACGGCGTTAGACGCAATGCCCCTGCTGTGATAAGGGAATTGAAGCACATGTCCTACTTTATTAAAAAATGAAACATGTGCCCCTATCTGAAAACGGCCCAAACCACAAGTACATTTTCTGTACTTTTCCCTATATAGTTTCTGAACTTTGAATATATAGTTGAAATATAATCTCCCAGAAAATTGAATGTCTATAATATTACAGTCAACCAATAGCATGTTATTGTGTGATCACTGTTTTTATGCTTATTTGAATATTAAAATATTCATCTCATAATTGGGTCTTTCTATGACCAAATGCGCTCATGTCTAGAATGATTTGTGTTATTTTGGAAGAATTATGAGAGCCAGGTACGTTGTACGTTCGTCATGCCGATATATACAAATTGTTTCCGATATGTATCAAAAACCACGTATAATAAAGAAGTTGTGATTTTTAATGTAATATATCTTCCTTTAGATATATGTCTCCAACGGTACAACTAAACACATTATGTGGCGTGTAGAGCATGAAACTGGTGACAAGTTTATGGGGCTTGGAATCATTTTGGTCATTATTATCCTTAATTTGCTAAAGAGACATGCAATGTTAGACTTGTCTTATGCTCTAACGTTGTTACTCCATACGATGAATTTGGAGATGAGTTCTCATGTTGTCCAATTGTTGTCACACCATATATTCTTCCTCAAGAAATGCATATGAAAAATTGTAAATTATATTGATTTTATGTTTTGTCCTTAATATGTCAATGCCCAGATAATAATAAGAAAAGAATAGGTGTGTACATGCAACCATTGTTGGAAGCGCTCAAGCAGCTATGATAAGTTTTAATTGCCTATAGAATTGATCAATACATTCTATTATAATGTGTAACTTGGAAAAAAGTGTTTCTCCGTCTTTTTGTGTAATACAACATCTACAAGTAGATTTTTCATGTGACGACAGAGAAAGAGGTCAAGCACTTTATATATAGATGGATGTATAATCAAGAAATACAATATTATTAATCTTGTACTAATATATAAATAGCCCCCATTAGTCAGCTGATGTAACAGTTCAAACACACAGTAAGTACCACACATCAGTATTTGTATACTCTTTAAACCTATCTTTTCTCTAGATACCGCTACTGCTATTCTAGTGAAGCTCTCAGTCTAGCACAGATCGTTCACACAAGGACAATCTAGAAATCAAATTGACCACCCTTGTCCAAAGTCCCCTCGGCCAAAATCAGATGGACAGATCACCAACCATGTACATGTACATGCGCATGACGGTAACATACATCGTCGCCCGTCACATCACATATCTCAATAGTACATATCATGATCCATCCACACATATGTTGCATAGTTTCACCAACACTATGTACCATGATCCATCACCTACTATAAGTACTCCACTTTGGGCAATTGTAAGGATTCGAAAATCATTAGTTATAAATTACATTTTCTCTCTATAATTTAGTTCCCCCTCCTCTTGAATTACTAGCAGTTTTCAGTAAATTTGTCAATTATTTTAACTATTATTATGGTTATGTTTTTTGTTATTATTGTAAGTTGTAACTGTAATTCATCAATGTCACAATAATTGGTGCAACACTAATAGTGATACTTTTCATGCTTACAATTATGTTTATTAATACGATACTAATAATAACATGATTATTACTGATAAACTTATCAAAGTAAAATATATAATTTGTGATGAAACAAATTATGTTTCGTGTTATCTTGTTTTAAAGAAAATCGTCAATTTTATAAGATTAAATCGTTTGCTGAATGGCTTAGAGTTCACACTGGGGGGAAATCAAAACTATTATCACACCCACCCATTGAAATAGCAAAACGGGCAAAGGTATGATCTAGTCTATTTGCCTTGTTATCTTAATAAACTAGTAATAAATAGATTCATAAAAAAAATCGTGAAAGTAATTATCCTAAATAGGAATAAAACATGGTTAAAATTCCTAAATAGGAGGGGATGTTTTATGTTCTCTAAATAGGAATAAACATTACATTTGTATCCATAATATAATTAATTACCCCCTAGTTCCCCAACATATCCATGACAATCCATTGCTGGCAACCCTCTGGCGGCGACACTCCGACAGATGACAGTGGCGGTAATCTGGCGGCTAGTGCTGGAATGCAGTCGGATTGTGTTGGTTTTTCTATATTAGTAGTTTAAAGAGGATGATTATTAGCGCATGTTATTCACTTGACCTTTTTATGAGTACTAACTTTAGATTACTAATGCATGCATTTCATAGTTAAGAGTTTAAAGAAGAATTAATTATATTGATTGAACCGAACACGATTTTGTTGAGGTTGTTGATCTTAATCGCTTTCATTTAAAGTTAAATTGCTACTATCGAATCAATATAAGGCGCATGTTCTATATAGAGTAACCAATTGTTATTTAGGAACACATCTTGCTATTAATAATTATCCAAGATGAATTGGAGTTTCTCCATGATTAGGTATTCAAGAAAAAATAGTTAAAATATTAATCGTGATAAATGAACATTTCATTAAATGGAAATTAGAAAAATAAAATCTCATTCTCAAATTAATCTTTTAAATTACCATCACAATTCATTCACCTTCATGTTTTACTCTTTTAAGTTCATACAAGCGTATTTCAAACCCCTTGTTAAAATTTCACATGGGAAGAATATATAATTTCTTGTGAATACGAACTCTACTTCGTTATACAACAATATATATTAATGTTTAAGTATTGAATTATATTTGGTACACACATGATGATTGTGTGCATCATAGTCTGATGGCCAAGCTTGAACCACTATAAATCAGAATGTTTTTGTTCAATCACAAATAATTATTCTTATTTAGGGAATTTTAAAAGTAGTTCATATTTTTGCACTTTGGGTATGTTTTGTCCCTGTTTTGGAATTGTTTTGGAATTAACTCTAGTGTGATAAAAAGTGAAAAAGTTGGTCGTGAATGGTCTTCATTTGGGATGTAAATAGTTGGATTTAACTCTAGTGTGATACAAAGTGAATTGTTTTGTCCCTGTTTTGGTCGTGAATGCCCTGGGTGAATAAATACAAAGGGAACTCTAAAAAGTGAAATAGTTGGTCGCCAATGGTCTTCATTTGGTGAAATGGCTAGTCTTGGATCGGAGAAGACTTTTTTTAATAGTAAGGGCATCAAAGGAACTAGAGTAATCCGATGGCTTTGAATAGCAAAAACAAAAATGGGGCTGTCAATAGAACCCCCATTTAAAAAGCAAAGCAAAGTAATTAAACAATGGATAAACATGTCATCTTATTACTCATTGAGAAAAATACAGAACCGAATTAAGTACAACTGTTCAAAACCAATAACACACTCTCCAATTTTGTTGTCCCTTTGCTTTATTTCGAGTATAATATCCAAAAGCTCGATCACCATTCACCATCACATACTTCCAAATAATGATGGAACAAAAAGATATATGGAGTATATACTACCTAATACAAATAATAAACACCCTTTTTCTTTTGAAGAAATGCATGCACGCTCAATATAATCAAACAACAGTGACGTGACTGATTAATCATGTACTAAAAATTAGTCTGATAATCGATCCAGAAAGGACATGAATTATTATTAACACTTGGGAAGATCAGAAGGTGGTGGAAGTATCTTCTGGTGAGGAAGGTTTCCATCCTGAACAATCCATGCCATCTTCAACCCCCAGCTCAGATGCACCTCCAAATGACAATGCATAAACCAAACTCCTACAGACATTATCAATATAAAGAACATTTTGTATATAGTCAGCTATGTAATATCTAAAGATATTAGTTATGTTTTAGTCTTATTATTAACAACAAGTCCTAATTTATCTTCAAAGGTGATCATGCACTGGTACAACAAGTGTCTATTGTAATATCCATTTTGAGCATCGTGGAAATTGTACCACGAAATCTATTGCAACATTATTGTACCACAAAATGCTACAATAAAATAATAAATAAGAAAATTATCCTAAATAGGACTAAAAACGTGTGTATATTCTAAAATAGAACTAATTATTGCCATGTTTTGGCAGTACCAGATTGTAAACATGAATTATTTTTGAAACTTGGCAGTAAATACTCATATTTTGAGAATAAAAACATTGTAATCCTAATTTGAAAGTTTCAAACTTTTTTACTTCTGTTTCGGGAATTTTTCCAAAATAGATTGCTACAATACTACTATTGTAACAATAGTAGGGTGCATCATACTAAAAAATGCTATATTTGTTATATTGTGACATATTTTGGACTAAATGCAACATTTGCATATGTTACAAAAACTATACTTTATTGTAGTGTTGGGATGACTTAACATATCCTCAAAATGGTGTTTCGTTGGAGTAAACTAGTTTCCGATTCTCAGTTATACGAAGTATTAAGTTATCATGTACTACGTACTAGCTTGTTACGATTTATATGATTCTAAATATGTTGATTTGTATTTTTATACGTCAACATTTGTGACAGAAGTTATAAACACTACGAACCCCCCAAAGATGCAACAATAATAACACATTTAAGGTGATTGATGTACCAGGATTATCAGCTCGGAAGCGGAGAGTGACCCAACCACCGGCCGGAACACCGATCGTGTTTCGCTCAACGGGATCTACGAGGTTGTACTTGGCCGGATCTTTCTTTCGATCAAAGTTGCCGAACCCCATCCCAACAACATAGAAGTTGTGCCCATGAAGGTGAAGGGGATGACTTTCTGCACTGAGAATGCTAGTGTCCTGCAACACCAGTTCCACGGTGGCGTTGAAGGGAACCACCACCAGCTTAGTGCCCTTGGCCACCATGGTGTTGTTGGGAGGAGTGCCGGTGTAGTTGAAGGGCACCAGAGGGACGCTTGGGAAATCAGTTGTAAAGACTCGAGCGGCGTTAGACTTCCTGAAGTAATGGGTTTGGAGAAGCGCTGTGGTGGGGGTAGTAAAAGACACATTGTTCACAGAAGCTGCAAATTTCGTGCCATTGATGGGCCCCTGCTATCATCAAAATATATTACTCTTACATTCACTAAATACGATAGTATTATGTTAAAGCATGAGGTTTCGACCATCCTAACAAGTCAACTTGATAGGAGAAATATTTCAAATACAGTCTTATATAGTGTTTTATTGTCTTATAGTTTTTCGGTATGGGACAAGTGGACAACTATCTTAACACGCTCCCTCAGCCCGAATGTCGGTGTATAAATGGACCAAATAAACTCTTATAAGTTACCCTTAATCATGGATGTTAAATAAACAGTCAAATCACAACCAAATTTGGCTCTCATATCATGTTAAGACTTTTCATCCTAAAAGTTCAACCTAATAGAAAGACTAATACTACTCCGTATAACATATTTATTTACTATTTACCCGGTATTATTCTAGTATTTCCTATTCCATCATATGCATGTTATTGCTTATGGAGCGTTTGAAAAATGACGTTTCACCAAAAAAAAATGGTAATTTGACCCTTTGTAGTGTTTTTAAGAAGTGAAATAGTTATTTGGTCTTAGCGAAATAAGTCACCCGGTTGCTAAAATATGTTCGATAATTTAGTTGTTTGGTCATAGCAATCAGTAGAAAATGGGGTCATATTTCGAAACGCTAAGATACCTGACAAGTCTGGTTTTTAGGGCAGGGAGTGGTTCCAAGGCCTACTGTGAAGAAGAACTTCTTATCCACCGTCTGTGGGACATTTGCAGGGAACTCCGAACTGCCCAAACTCCGTAGCTTTCCAGCGAAACTCTGCACGAAAGTCGTGCCGTTGACGGCAGGAAGGGGCGGCAGAGAGAGACGGTCAACGGTCCTGTTTGACCGAGACTTGGCCTGTGGGATATTGTCATACTCCACAAGTCCAACGCCCGTGGAATTGTCAAACGTGCCTTGACCTGCGAAGTATGGTCCGACCGCGATGACGAAGGTTGACTTTTGTGGGTTTGACTTTGCTTTGAGGAGGACGTTCATGGTCTGTCCCGGTGATATCACGAGGGTGCGCGTGAGGAACGGTTTTACGTAGAGCGCGTCGGCCTCAACCACGGTGACGGAGTGGTTGGCGATGGTGACGAAGAGCTCTTCCTCCAGTGCTGCGTTTATCAAACGGAGGAGATATGTCTTTCCTGGTTTGACTTTCAGCTTGAATGTTTCTGCAAAACCAGAAATAAACTTGCTTATTTCACCTCAATAAATTTAATGAGAATGTGTACCATAACATTTACCTAATCATGTTTTACAGTGAAAATTATAGATTTAGTGGCATTACTCACATACTTCATGGTTATGTCTCTTCTAGTTATGTAGCTCTGATCTATTAAGGGAGATATTTGATTCTACAACTAAAAAATTTGTACACGTTAATTATGAAATTACAGACGCGATTGACATGGAGTGACCGATTATTTCATAGCAAATAGTTCGTACCAAAGCATTTTTGGCACAGATTTGACATATCTCCGTCAAATCTTTTATGAATTTTGGCTAATGCCTACCAAAATCTCAATCAATCCTTTGTTTGTTGTGGTGTTTGTTAT
The DNA here is from genome assembly GCA_945859915.1 of Cuscuta epithymum. NCBI lineage: Eukaryota > Viridiplantae > Streptophyta > Magnoliopsida > Solanales > Convolvulaceae > Cuscuta > Cuscuta epithymum. The sequence continues at coordinate 485,462 of CAMAPF010000249.1, forward strand.
CGGAAAACAGAATTTTTACAGAAAAATTTGTCATTGACGACATACTTTACGCTCTATTTTTATTGGAAATTGTACTTTCCCGTGAAAATGTTCTTAATATGAATAGATTTATTAATTAAAGGACCGTATTTGTAAGTAAAGTTACATGACAAATACTATAAAAATTGGAGGACTACTACAGGCACAACCAATGTTATGTGACTAAAACAACAAATCTGACTTATTTTACATGAAATGCATATTATATTGAATGTGGGAGTACTCTTCCTTAAACATCTTTCTTTCTCAAATTTCTATTTGGAATTTCTGAATTGGACAATTTGCACTTACAATTTAGGTCGGAGTCTTCAACATTTCACCAGGGGCGGACGCACGTTAGTGTTAATGGGGGCACAGGCCCCCAATGGCTTTCCATTTCTTAAGTGTAATTTATAGGTATATATATATATAATAAATAGGTGTGCCCCCAATGGAAAAAAACAGGTGCCCCCAATACATTATTGACACTCAATTATATAAGGCTAGGTGGAAGTTTTATACTGCCATATGCAGATATGGTGGAAGTTTGACAAGGCCCACAGGCCACATCCTACCAGTACCACTTAATTTTAATCTTTTTACAATTTTATTTTTTTTAATTAAATTCATAGAAGCTCTCATTAAAAAAGAAGTATGACTAGTCAATTGAACCAATACACATTTAGGCAATACGGCCCACCTACCTAAGACCTCACTTTCAATTTTTCAAATCCCTAATTCCCTATCCTTCTTCCGTCTACCGAAGTGCCAATTGGGAGAGCAAAGCCAACAAAGAATGAGCAGTAGTGCATCAATGGTTAATCCGGCTTTGTGATAATAAATTCGACCCTCTGCCGCCAACGTAGTATTGCAATCTTCTCCGTCTCTTTATCTTTGTATCTTGAATTCGACTTTCCGATTAGTCATTCACTATATCTTTTGAGGTCAGTAAATTTTCTTACTTTTGACCATTTATTTTTTAATAGTTTGCTTCATTAATCTTTAACTATGTTATGTATCTAGTAATTTTGCTTGTTAGTTAATTTGAATTTTGTGTGTGAATCTACTTTATTAGGAATTTCGTAAATCTACTTTAGGCTCTTGGGGTGTAAATATGACTTCTACTTTATTAGTTTATTAGTTATTAGGAATTTTGTTTGACCAGATTAAACATATGTATTTTGTGTAAATTTTTTAAAATTTAATTTGTTTGGACAGATAAACAATGATAACATGATTCTTTAAAAGAAAATCACCGCCTACTTCCAATCAAAGCGGGGATGCGGGGCAAAGTTCAAGTGCTAATGTATCAAATAACACCCCTTCTTCATTGCCTAGAGAAATCGATTTGAATGATCTTCCTTGGGATCCCGCAGAAAGGAAAAAAAAATCAGCATATCATCCCAATCAAAGGGATGAAATAAGAAGAAAATACTTGCTTAGGGGGCCCTGCCAACCTCGTGGCCATGATTTCCCTAAAAAAATTATTGGTAAAAAATTGCGGCGTTTTAATTCTGCCTGGTTCGATCAGTACGGGAATTGGTTAGAATATAGTGTAAAAGAGGACAAAGCATTTTGCTTGTGTTGTTATTTGTTTAGAGATAACTATGAAAATCAAGCAGGAAATGATGCATTTGTAACAGAAAGCTTTTCTAGTTGGAATAAAACTGAAAGATTAGCTGGCCATGTTGGTGTTGTTAAGAGCTTTCATAATAAAGCTCTCGAAAGGTGTGAAGATTTGATGAAGCAAGATCAATCAATCAGTGTTGTAATAAAATGTAATATATATTTTGTATCATGGTTACATTGGATTTTTGCATCTTTGAATTTATTTTATAATTATTTGAGTTTTTCTCACTTTTGCATACTTGGTGCCCCCAATAACTAAATTTCCTGGATCCGCCCCTGCATTTCACCCAACTAAATGTAATCACATCAACTCCTTTTTTAGGCCAAACATTAAAATTTCAATTTTTTACTCATTAACTAATCAATATACATAAGTAAAAATGATTCCTTAAACACATAAACGTTGGGATTCCTTAAACATATAAACTAGAAATTTCAATATCTATCCTTCAATTCTCAAATTTCTATATGGGATTTCGGAACTGGACAATTTGCACTTTATATATTTAGGTTGTGGTCTTCAACATTTCAGCCAACTAAATATAATCAATTCCTTTTTAGATCACACGTTAAACTTTCAATATTGTACTTATTAACTAACTAATATACAAAAAGTCAAAATGATTCCCTAAACACACAATCGTTATGTATACCATTAGCAGAGCAGTTGTACGTTGGGCCAGGAAGTCCATTGATGGTGTATGCATCAGAAACATTTGGTCCACCTCCAGTTTGAAGCGCTTGTTTAATTACTGTTTCTGTATCTGAATTCCACCACTCACCTGTATTTTAAAAACTTAATACAAATTAATATTATAAACTTATAAAGAATGGACTATTTATTTACGCACAAAAACATATTCTTTCTCAAATTTGGAGTCTAGACTATTTAAGACTTTGTCACACGTAAAAAATTTGGAAAATTTGCTATTTTAGGCTTTTAGCCATGTGACATTTCATTGCTTGTGCAACTATTGGTTCTATATACCGAGTATATAACTTTACTCACTTGCAGATTGATCTCGAAACTAATAAAATGTTCGTATTGCAGACTTGTACATTAAAACTGCACTTTTCGGCAAGAGATACACAAGAAAATGTGTCACTGATGACAAATTTTGTGACGAAAAGTCTGTTTTCTTGTGAAAATACACTTATTAGTTACACGGTCAAACATGTAAGTGACTACGTCATGTCATAAAGTTACAGGACTAAAAACTTGAAAAGCCCAAATTACATACCTATCATTATATATTCTTATATTATCTCGAGTACGTCACTCCTTTAGTTAGGTTTCATATCTTATACTCCATATGGAACTACTTCTATTAAATTGATCACTTAATATGAAAAATTATCTATTGTATCGCCCCCCTAGGGAAAAAAGTGAATGACTCAGAATGTAATTCCAAGCTAGGTATGTGCTCAGTTTAGAACAGAAAATGTGACGTTCCAACCGTGAATATGTGATGTGATTGTCCCACAATATACAAATTCACAAAACAGCATACTTAGGTTAAGATAATTACCAAAGATGATGGGGACATCTTGATGTGGTTTAGGGAAGGGGTAAGAAGTGTTCTTCTTAGGAAGGATGATAATTGGCCCATAGAGTGAAGCCCTTAGCCAAGAAATGTGAGCATGCCAAAAAAGAGTTCCTCTCTGACCAACAATGGTGAAATTGTATACATAGCTATGCCCTGTTTGGATCGGGCATTGAGTTATGTATGCCGGTCCATCGGCCCACCCGTTACGGAGTTGTCTAATTCCATGCCTGTAATAAACGTATCATGCATTATAAATTTATAACTTCAACGATTCTTGGTTTACACATTTTACTGTTTGCACACTTTTATACACGTTTGTGAAGACTTTTTGTCTGTAAGCAATGTATTCACAGGAAAAAATCTTCACAGACGTGTGTAAAAGTGTGTAAACAGTAAAAGTGTGTACAAAAAGTATTTCTTTTATAACTTGGCTTATTTACCTAGATCACCTTTTTCCTGATAATCTTTAATTAAATATAAGTGCTCACTAGTTTAGCTAAATTAAATACATATTGTTGTCTACGGAGCATATATTCATTTTTCTATCCCAAGTCTCAGCAGTATTAGATCCAAGCAGATTCTCAATTTGTTATTGGCCTGATTTAGAACGATTTACTTGAATAAAAAGAGTGCTTATTTATAATAAAAAATATATATAAAGACTATATATTTATTTGCATACCAATGGATAGTGATATTGTTGGAGACATGATTTACCACTTTTACTACCACCCTATCACCTTCTCGAGCATAAATGGGAGGGCCGGGGAACTTTCCGTTGACCGTCACCATGCTCTTTGTATGGCACAATCGGGTTACATTTTGGAGACGAATCTGTTTAGGACAATTCAAATTATTTGAAAGACAAAAATCTACCTTTTTAAAATTATACATTCATAGGATATTAGGATATATGGCATTTTTGAGGAGTTGAGTATTATTATAAACCTCTTTAACATGTACTACAATCGTCTCATATTGAATGTCTTGTTTTAGTTTGACACGATTATTAAAAATTGATTTAAAAATAAAAGTTATGCTTGACATTTGAGTAGAGTACGTACAAATTTACAAATTGACATATAAAGATTTCATATGTAAAAAATTTATACTTGTATATGTATTACCTGTCTTTTGTTGTTGATCATTTTCCAAAATATTAATGAACATAAGTTACTATTACTAAAGTTATTACATTATATTTTCTATAACCCGCAATAATTCTTTTTTTTTATTGTCTAGATAAACTAAAGTCCATATTTTATACTCGGAGAGAATTTAATTTGATGGCTCACCTTTTCCATTCCTAATTAAATTCTAACCTTGCAGTTAAATTCATACGTAATATTATTAATTATTAAAAGCGTGTTAAATAAAATTTGAAGTATTTTAGAGAAAATACTAGTAAATAATATACAGTAAATACTTATTTTGAATTAATATACAGAAAAGTAAATAATACTATACTAATATCAAACCAGAGAAGAAAACGTAAATATGGAATGAACAGTAGAAGAAAGGGTGAAGATAAATAAAAAAAATGAACAAGAAGGTACGACGAATGTACCATTTAATTTTCACGAATCATGCATGTAATCTAAATTACTAAATACATGCATATATATTCTAAATACTCCGAATCAGTTTCTTAAAAAGTAAAAACCAAATACTATTAATTAGTTATTGCTATATATCTACGTATGCATAATTTAAAAGAAGCAAAAGATCGATAAGAAATGAGTACATCAAACTTGTAGTGTCGTGTGACAGGTCCATGGGCAGCCATTGCCACTTGAGGAAACCCCAAAAAGCAGCTTATGATAAGAGCAAAAGTGGCAAGAATAATTGCCCATGACATTTTCATCCTTTTCTTTCCCTTATTTAACTTTAACACTTAGAGGGGAAAGTTTGAGGATGCAAAGTAATGAGTGATCAGATAATGGATTTTGCAATACTTGATTTAGAGTGATATTTATATTGGGAATTTTATTGAGGGGAAAAGTGTTTGGTTGATTAGGTAATAGGACAACTAACGTGATGTGGCTGGAGACCAAGTGTATGTTAACGTTGATCCATCTTACCTTTGAAGTGTTGTTAAAGTGAATCATCAATTACTAGGTTGACCAGCTACTTTGTTTCTCTTATAAGTCTGCTATTCTTCTCGACTTTGTTTCTGTCATTTCTGATACCATAAGGAGTATTACATTAAATTAGGTAGGATAATTAGTTGCTCTTACTCTGTTAGTATTTTTTTTACTCCGGGGTCTGGGGGAGGGCCGGGGGCTGGGGGGCATGGAGTAATCAGGACAGAAACTCACTCCATTGAGTTTCGAATTTGAAACATCCCACTAGACATGGTAACCTCACAACCAGGCTGGGATATAATGTAATGCTTGGTTACTACTATCTGTTACGGAGTAGTATATATGAATAATAATAATAATAATAATAATAATAATATGGGCTCACTAATTAATTATCACCAAGATATTCTACTTATATGAAATTATATGAAAGTATCTTTTTTCCACCCCACCCCAATCATGGGCGGAGCTAGGGGTGGGCCAACCTAGGTCATGGCCCACCCCAAATTTTAGAAATGGTTTAACTTTTAAGGTAAAAAATTCCGTATAATTTTTTTTCTAAAAAAATTCTTTGTACCGACCAGTGGCGGAGCTATGTTGGTGCAAAAGTGTTCTCATGAACACCTAAAATTGTAAAATATAACCTAATATACATGTATAAATTTAATTTAATTATTTATTTCCTTTTCAAATTTTATTTATAGAAAATATATGAACACCCATAATCTGAAACATAGATCCGCCACTGGTACCGACCCAGTCCAGCCCAGTGTCCGCCACTGTCCGGGCTCCGCCCCTGACCCCAATGTTTTACTTGCTACTCACCTATATATACCCTAAGTACAATAAGGAGTATTAAATTAAATTAGGTAGGCTAATTAGTTATTCTCAGTGTGAATAATATTAAGGGCTCACTAATTAATAATCACTCAGATATTCTACTTATAATACTCCGTAATATAGTAATATACTATGTACTAGAAATACCGTAGGGCATAGCTAGCTAGTGTCATCCCGTGCTATTCTAAGTTCGGTAAAAATCTTATACTTCGTATTTTATTGAATTGGCAAAAAAGTTATTATGCCATTAAAGTATGAAGTTATTATTGAATTGGCATAGCTAGGGAGTATGAAGTTATATGAAATTAAAGTATCTTTTTTTAATTTTCCATCCCACCCCAATGTTTTACTTGCTACCCCACTAGACTAACCTATATACTTATTGCTTACATTAGTATAACCTTAATTTGTGTATGAAGAACTGTGTGTAGGTTGCACTTTACTTGCAAATTCAAAATGCTAATTAGTAATTACACAAGTTTGTACTAATTATAATAATATCTCTGATTTCAGATTGAATATGTGCAACACACTCACATATAGGGTGATAGTCAGGGATGGATTTGGGGGGGTCGATCGCCCCCTTGAACTTTCAAAATTTTCTACTATATACGGAGTATGTAGTATTTTTATAAAATTTTCATGTTTAATTTTAATTAGATGTATATGTTTTCGCCCCCCTTAACTTTTAGTTTTCAAAGTTAAGGGAATATATTGTCTTACATAGTGTAATATACTTAATTGAGTATTTAAAAGAAGTAAAATCTAAAATAATTTAGATAGTTTAAGACTTAGGATGTCTATCATATAAAAATTCGTAGCTCTGTAATATTTAATTATCTTTATTAAAAAATTAGTACTAAATTTTGTAAAAGATCAAACGATATTAAATACCAAACACACTAGTTAAACAATTTTTAAATCATGTGAAGGGAATCCAAAATATAAATGTTTGTTGACATTAAATTATACAATTCATTTAGTTCTTACTTTCTAAAAGCAATTTATTGCATAAATAATAAACTTTAACATATTTTAGCTTTAATACAAATATAATATGCCCCATATATATGAATTAACAATACTGAGCCCGTTTGGTAGCACCAAAATCGGCTGTTTTGGCTGATTCTGCTGAAATTTATGATATTCTGGCTGGAGTGGCTGTTTTGGCTGATTCTGTTGTTTTAAGAAAAAAATATTTTAAAAATATATTTTATTAATAAATTAAAGAAAAAATTATATGTAAAAATAGCTAAAATGATCCTCTACAGTAACTTCAGCCAATACAGCCAGAAAAGTAACCCCAACCTTACTTTTTCGGCTTATTACACAATTCAGCGCGCGAAAGTAAAAGTTACGTGTTTGGTGAAAAAGCTGGCTGATAAGCCTGATAAGCCGAAAACAGAGTTTTCCAAACGGGCTCACTATGTATAATATTATTCTACATAGCGAAAAAAAATTGTCCCGCTACATTAGTGAAAAAACTTGCCCCGCTACACTAACAAATAAAATTTCGCCTCCTACACTAACGAAAAAAGTTTCGCCCCCTTGACTCGAAATCCTGGATCTGTCCCTGCCATGATAGTCAATGTTGATAATACTAGTATTACTAATAAGTAAGGGGTGAATCATTGTCACAAAGATGCTTGATCACTTGCTCGACAAAAGTGAGGATGAGAAGTCAGAACTCAGTTAAATTGGTGGAAATGAATTCATTTCCAAACTAGTTTGTCTTGCACAACGAGCACATAGAGCACAATGCAGCAGGCAACAAACTAGTCTTCGACTTAGCATATGTCTTGTAAAGTATGGTTTGTTTCATATAACACAAAGGGGTGAATCACGGACGGATCTAAGGGGGGCGCCGGGGGCGATCGCCCCCCTTGGACTTCCAAAATTTTTACTATATATGTAATAGTTTCATAAAATTTTCACACTTTAATTAGATATATATGTTTTCGCCCCTTTTAACTTTTAGTTTTCAAAATTAATATATAGACTCACATAATGTAATATTTAATTGGAGATTTAAAAGAAGTAGAATAAAAAATAGTTTACATAACTTAAACAAATAAACAATCGAACTCATTGTATAAGACTTAGGATACCTAAAAATTATTAATTTTGTAATGTTTAATTATCTTTATTAGATAATCAGTACTCGATTTTGTAAGATATCAAACAATATTGAATATCAAATACATTAGTTAAATAGGGAGTATAAATGTTTGTTAAATTACACACTTCGTTCCTCTTACTTTCTAAAAACAATTTGTTGAATTGATAATACTTTAACGTATTTTAGCATTGATACAAATCTAATATGAATTAACATTACTATGTATCATATTACTCTAAGAGCCCATTTGTTATAATTTAAAGTAAACACTTTGCACGTAAAGTGGAGGGGAGTAAACATTTTACACCGTTTGTTTTAATTATTTAATGCAAACTGTAGGACACTTTTTTTAAAACACTTTACACTGTACCACGTAAAATATGGGGGAGGGTAGCAAACTAGTTTACATTCAGGGGCGGATCCAGGAAATTTAGTTATTGGGGGCACCAAGTATGCAAAAGTGAGAAAAACTCAAATAATTATAAAATAAATTCAAAGATGCAAAAATCCAATGTAACCATGATACAAAATATATATTACATTTTATTACAACACTGATTGATTGATCTTGCTTCATCAAATCTTCACACCTTTCGAGAGCTTTATTATGAAAGCTCTTAACAACACCAACATGGCCAGCTAATCTTTCAGTTTTATTCCAACTAGAAAAGCTTTCTGTTACAAATGCATCATTTCCTGCTTGATTTTCATAGTTATCTCTAAACAAATAACAACACAAGCAAAATGCTTTGTCCTCTTTTACACTATATTCTAACCAATTCCCGTACTGATCGAACCAGGCAGAATTAAAACGCCGCAATTTTTTACCAATAATTTTTTTAGGGAAATCATGGCCACGAGGTTGGCAGGGCCCCCTAAGCAAGTATTTTCTTCTTATTTCATCCCTTTGATTGGGATGATATGCTGAATTTTTTTTCCTTTCTGCGGGATCCCAAGGAAGATCATTCAAATCGATTTCTCTAGGCAATGAAGAAGGGGTGTTATTTGATACATTAGCACTTGAACTTTGCCCCGCATCCCCGCTTTGATTGGAAGTAGGCGGTGATTTTCTTTTAAAGAATCCTGTTAGCATTGTTTATCTGTCCAAACAAATTAAATTTTAAAAAATTTACACAAAATACATATGTTTAATCTGGTCAAACAAAATTCCTAATAACTAATAAACTAATAAAGTAGAAGTCATATTTACACCCCAAGAGCCTAAAGTAGATTTACGAAATTCCTAATAAAGTAGATTCACACACAAAATTCAAATTAACTAACAAGCAAAATTACTAGATACATAACATAGTTAAAGATTAATGAAGCAAACTATTAAAAAATAAATGGTCAAAAGTAAGAAAATTTACTGACCTCAAAAGATATAGTGAATGACTAATCGGAAAGTCGAATTCAAGATACAAAGATAAAGAGACGGAGAAGATTGCAATACTACGTTGGCGGCAGAGGGTCGAATTTATTATCACAAAGCCGGATTAACCATTGATGCACTACTGCTCATTCTTTGTTGGCTTTGCTCTCCCAATTGGCACTTCGGTAGACGGAAGAAGGATAGGGAATTAGGGATTTGAAAAATTGAAAGTGAGGTCTTAGGTAGGTGGGCCGTATTGCCTAAATGTGTATTGGTTCAATTGACTAGTCATACTTCTTTTTTAATGAGAGCTTCTATGAATTTAATTAAAAAAAATAAAATTGTAAAAAGATTAAAATTAAGTGGTACTGGTAGGATGTGGCCTGTGGGCCTTGTCAAACTTCCACCATATCTGCATATGGCAGTATAAAACTTCCACCTAGCCTTATATAATTGAGTGTCAATAATGTATTGGGGGCACCTGTTTTTTTCCATTGGGGGCACACCTATTTATTATATATATATACCTATAAATTACACTTAAAAAATGGAAAGCCATTGGGGGCCTGTGCCCCCATTAACACTAACGTGCGTCCGCCCCTGTTTACATTCATTAATTAATACCGAGCATCACAAAATCGTCCACCATATCACAACCTATCTTGTGTATTGTGTTGCCCTGCACAGCTGCACTTCATCTTGCAAGAGGGACGCTTGTAGTTTCTTTATTTTAGTTGATCGACTTGATTTTTTCTAATGTGCCTGAAAATTGAATTTGTGGAATTTAATTTTGAAAGAGATGATGAAATCATGCTTCGACTTTATCTGAGTGGGAGGGATAGTATGCTCTGCTTTATCTATCCGTAGTACGGAGTATATATATGAGTGTGTATGTATATAATATACGGAGTAATATGGAGCATATGTATATGGTCCGTTTGTTAATAGGGAGTATTTTATTATTTTCCAAATAAACATGGTAAAGAGTTTGCGTGTAATTTAAAAATAGATTACATATATAGCCAAACGATGTATTTTTATTTTACACGTAAACTAATTACAGCCCTAAACTTTAAGGGGGCGTTTGTTAAGGTGTAAAGTAATCACTTTACATGCAAAGTGTAGGGATGTAAACAATCAACACCGTTTGGTATGATTATTTAATGCAAACTGTAGGGTAAGTATTTTAAAACATTTTACACTGTACCATGTAAAATACTTTACGTGAGGGAAGGGTGGTAAAATATTTTGCATTCTTAATATAAAATTGATTAAATTAAAATTTTACAAAGATGCTCCGTTTTTTTTCACGCCGAACCTTGCCGGCATATGTGATCGACTCTTACCCACAGATTCTTATCAACGGCAGCACCAACAATTCTACTTTCCATCAATATCGTTGAGAGACCAATAGACATAGTTTCCATTTTTGGGTAATAAACCTCCCGTGTCGATGGATTGATTAGGGAGTTTTTAGATATTAGGAATTATTATGCCACTAATTTTGAATTTCAGGCATATTTTTTTAATTAAAAGGTATGAGTTTGTTGATTATTTTTACCAAATATAAAATAATCACACCTTATGGGTAACATAACATCATTGAAAAATAATTTCTCAAAATGAAACCTTTGTTTTATCGCTCATTAATTAGTTTCTATCAATTTTTTTAAAAATCCAAATACTACTTGCTTGGCTTAAAATCATACGATGACATGTTAAAAGAGCAATTTTAATTTTTAACTGAAACTTTACATGTGAACTTATTTTTTGAGTCAAACAATGCATTTATTTTGCATGTATTTTAAAAATAGATTGCATATCTCACCAAACAGTGTATTTGTATTTTACGTGTAAAATGATTGCATCCCTATACTTTACATGCAATCAGTTCACATGTAAAGTTTTAATGTGTAAACAACCAAACGACCCCTAAATGCAATCATTTTGCATGTAAAGTTTTTATGAGAAATACACGTATGGAGGAATGATTTTTAGGAATGGAGGTAGTATTCGATAAAGAATGTTTATGTTGGAAGTGAAATGGAACAAAAATGAATTAATGTGAAATGCCAGAATATAATATGCATCCCGCTCATGAAAGAGTAATGAATGTAATCGATCTCATATTAAAAGATATTTTGGACCGATTTTATAGTTTTACCGTTAATTTATTGAAAGAGTATTTCACTCATATCATATATAGATACCACATACGTTGAAAGAGAATTTCAATACATTTAGAATAAGAACTAAATTAATTATTAATTTGTCATTTCATTCTTATCATAAGACTAATCAAAGGAATAAAGAATAGTAGTCAAGAGTGTAAAGTGTGTGGAATAAAATTTAGGGCATGTTTGGCACATTTAGATGTAAAGATACTATTACAAATTTTTTAGTAACCATTAGTTTTTAGTGGTTGAAAACATCTTAAAAATAAAATGTGGTAGCTGTTTGATAAAAGACATACTGTTTGATTTAGTTATGTTTGGTATACAAGGTGTTGAGACTAATTAATACTACCTCCATCCCTAAATGTTCTTCCAATGTAAAGTGGCACACGGATTAAGAAAGTGGGAATTGTGTGGTGAAGAGTAGTGTAGAGGAGAGAGAAATGTTGTGAATCACAAATTCTTTGCCGAAAAGGAAAAGTGAAGTTCTTTTTGGGACGAACGAAAAGGGAAAGTTGGAAGTAAATTTAGAGACGGAGGGAGTACTAAACTACAGACTTCTATAAAACAAAAAGTCTGGGGAGCCATAAGAGAGAGAGAGAGATCTCAAGTTCAACTCTAAACAATAACTTGGAATGACACTCCACTCTCTTTCCATCAGAGTGTGATCAAAGCTCAACTTACATCCTCCAAGATAATTGTTTGGTCGATTCTAGGTGCTCTTAGGGATGGGGTGTCAACCTTAACTTTTCTTAGATGCTACTCAGTGTAGAATCTCAAAAAAGATATTTTATTTACTAAAAAAATGTCTTATAAATTATCATGCCAAACATGCAACTAGAAACTTTTAGATTTTTAAATAGTACAAAAGTTATAAGATAAGGACTTATGCCTACCAAACGTGCACTAATCTCGCTCAACATATTTAAAGAGTAATTTAGTTGTCCCGTCCAAATTATTCAATGAGTAATTCAGTGATAATATGCATTGTAATTTTGATGAATTTAAAAGTTTTCCATATATGATCCTCAAAATAGAAGATGGAAATATTGAGAATGTTAGACAGGAATGATCTTCATTCTTATATGCATAATGATATGCTTATTACCATCAAGTAGGCATATATTTTCCGAAATATGTTTTTGTACATAGTCAATTATATAAGGTCATGTCAAAGATCACCTAAAGGAGTGAGATGAAAATTCTTATATATGATGATGAGGTCGTACTATCAACACCACTAATGATATGGTCTATAATGAAGTTTTCTAAATTTATGAAACTTTTTTTAACATGTCAACATATATCATACTCCCTCCGTCCCATTGGACTTTGCCAAATTTTCCCTTATTGGTTGTCCCAAAAAACTTTGTCACGTTCCTATTAAAGCAACAAATTTGTGGTTCTGTACATTTCTCTCTCCTCTGTACAAATCTCAACCACACAGTTTTTACTATTCATATTTCTCATCTACTTTGCACTTGGCAAAGTCCACCGGGACGGAGGTAGTATATGATTAGAATGTATTATGTATAATAAAGTTTCATGACACCCACTAATTATTATACTATCAAGTTATTTAATTGTCACGTAGAACTTAAATTTATACATTATTGTTTATTTCTATGTTACTTTACAATTTATCTACAATCAATTTTTTATTTTGTTACAGCTACTACAACGTACGATAATACTCCGTGTATAATACAAGTTAAAGCATATAAACCCCATCGTCTTTTTTTTTTTTTTTTTTGAAAATTACACATTATTTATCATCGTAAAATCACACTAGCTATTCAATTCTAGATATACCCCGTGCATCGCACGGGTACTTCATCTAGTTTTTTTAAAAATCCAAATACTACTTGCTTGGCTTAAAATCATACGATGACATGTTAAAAGAGCAATTTTAATTTTTAACTGAAACTTTACATGTGAACTTATTTTTTGAGTCAAACAATGCATTTATTTTGCATGTATTTTAAAAATAGATTGCATATCTCACCAAACAGTGTATTTGTATTTTACGTGTAAAATGATTGCATCCCTATACTTTACATGCAATCAGTTCACATGTAAAGTTTTAATGTGTAAACAACCAAACGACCCCTAAATGCAATCATTTTGCATGTAAAGTTTTAATGTGCGAAGTACCAAACGATCCCTAAGTATAATAATCTCAAACATATTATTGTAATATTAAGAAAACGCGTCGTGACCCACAAATACCCTTGGTGGTAGACAAAAATCTCAATTCAAAAACAAATTCTTTATTTTGTTAAGATTCATGTGGTTAAACGAGACATAAGTTATTTAAAAAGCATTGGTTGATGTGTGCCTTTAATTTTAACCTCTTTGCCTTCAAATAATATCATAAAATGTTATATATCCTTTCTTATTTTCAAATAATTTTCCTTTGATTTGTCATTTCTTAAGCTTTAATTTATCAATTTTTTTTCTAGAGCACACATAGTTATTAAAATCAAAGTTATCTCTTCATTGTCTAAAATTAGAATTATAATTTAATAGATAAAAATGTCATTGTGTATGTAGTATGTACTAATGGAACTTTTTGAATAAAAAATAGCCGCAGAGCCCTACATACATTAGCGAAAAAATTCGCCCCGCTACACTATCGAATTTTGTTTCGTCCCGCTTGCCAGCGATTTTTTTTCACTCCCTACACTAATGAAAAAATTTTCGCCCCCCTTGACTCAAAATCTTGGATCCGTCCCTGGGGTGAATCTATCCTACACTAGAGTAGCATATTTATAGTGTGTGGGCCGAGAACTACCCATAGAACCATCCTAGGTAGTCAGCATTATAGTAATGAACTAATAGTAAAAAAATCCTAGAGTTAGCAAAGCTAGATTTTGTGGATCCATAGAGGTCTGAAAGTACTTGTAGATTTGTCTAATGGTTAAATGATGAAGTCTAAGTTGAGAAACAAAATGTTCTTCATTTATACTACCTATGTCCCACTAATATTGGGACGGAAATGAGTGGCGTGGTTATTAAGAAACGTGTGTTTGTGTGGTTGATATTAATTGATAAAGTAAGGATAAAATAAGAATGATTTAAAGCCACAGAAACTTTACCAAATTTGGCATGAGACATTTTAGTGAGATTTCCTGAAAAGGTATAATTAGACAATATTAGCAGGGCGGAGAGAGTATCTAATATCAAGTTATGTCATTGTAAAACATAAAAGGCACATACTACGTTGTGATACTCACGAGGATTTGGTTGGGTTACCATGAGAGAGAGATTTCAAAAGGTGGTGGTGTGTACAAATGCTAATATGTGTTATGTCCGAATTTAAAGAGCTGAGAGTTGAGGTAGTGAGAGCAAGAAGCAGGGGCGTAGACAAGGGGTGGCCATCCCTGGCCATGGCTTAGCCCAAATTTTAAGAATGTCTAAATTTTTAGGGTAATGCGTGTAATTTTTTTTCAAAAATATTCTTTGTACTGGCCCAGTCTGGTACAGTGTCCTGGCTCCGCCCCTGGCAAGAAGTATAAGCAGTGCATTGGGGTTGATCCTCCTTACAAGGCTCCCAAAACATGTATATATATCATATAAATTCGGCTAGGGAACTATTGATTGTTAGCCCAATAGGCCCACAGGATTAGAAAACATACACGGTAAAAGTTTAACTACTTGTGTGGAATTTACCTTTATTGTGAAGATATCACTTCGGAGGGAACTCTTCCGGTAAGGTATACCTTACCGGAGCCTCCGTGCGGCCTCCACGTTTTGAGGGCCTTCCCGGAGGAATTTTTAGATGCAATTTTTTGAGCATGTTCTTCATCAAGTCTAGTACATCCATACCAAATTTCAGCAAAAACTTTAATCGGGAAGGCAGTCAAATGATTTTTGGAATATAACTGCACTCTTTATATACATATAAAACGCAGTTATCTTCCAAAAATCGTTTGGTTTCCTTCCCGATTGAATTTTTGTTGAAATTTGGTATGGATGTACTACACTTGATGAAGAACATGCTCAAAAAATTTCATCGAAAAATTTCATCGGGAAGGCCCTCAAAACATGGAGGCCGCACGGCGGCTCCGGTAAGGTATACCTTACCGGAAAGATTTCCTCACTTCGGATGTTACACACTTACACACATATATTTATTTTCGTATATATTCTTATAAACACGTGTAGTTATGATATTTTCTATTTTCCAATATGTAATCACATATTGACCGCAAGCGGTGGATTTGCTACGAGTGCGGGACGAGGAGAGTTGCACGGATTTAGAGTGGGCCAGATGACGATTGACAATGGAGGATCAATTAGAGTGGTACCAATGGTACAGCCTCCTACTGAACCACCGCCACGGGTTGTACGAGGTGCTAGAGTCCGTGAAACTTTTTCTTTTAGTTATTATTATTTTTTCTTTTGGTTTCTTGTTATCGTCTATATTGTTAGGTTTGTCAGTTTGTTTGGGAATTCAGTCTTTTTTATGTCATTGAGTATGTTTGGATCTATGGGAACAAGCCCGCTGCATGGTTAGCGATTCGTGTTGCTCTTTCAAGGGTAATCGTCTCTAAGTTTGATCATAAGGTTTACAGTCGTAATTGTTGGAGTTTAGTTGGTGTCAGATTTGTTTTTCCTTTGATTGATGTAATGATCCTGAAACTTATGACATGAAAGAAGGCTAGTTGACGATAAAAAAAATATGTAATCACATATAGCTATGAGCTCTGTAAAGATTTAGTTTCATTGGCCAACTGTATTATTTTGTGTATATATATATATATATATATATATATATATATATATATATATATATATATAGAATAATTCAGGTCCGGCCAGGCCGGACCACTGCCCCCGTCCGGCCTCCTCCATTTGGGGGTCTTCCCGATGGTATTTTTTGCTCAAATTTTTTGTGTAGGTTTCTCATCAAGTCTAGTTTGTCCATACCAAATTTCAGCCAAAAATTCAATCGGGAAGGTCGTCAAATGATTTTTGCAAGTTAACTGGTCCGGAATATGTATTTTCCGGACCAGTTAACTTGCAAAAATCATTTGACGACCTTCCCGATTGAATTTTTGGCTGAAATTTGGTATGAACAAACTAGACTTGATGAGGAACCTACACAAAAAATTTGAGCAAAAAATACCACCGGGAAGGCCCCCAAATGGAGGAGGCCGGACGGGACTCTGGTCAGGTATACCTGACCGGAAGACTACTCTATATATATATATATATATATATATATATATATTTGCACTCTCGTAGATGCAAATACACAAATAGAATTTACTCCCAAAAACATAGGTTTAGCATGGTATGAGAACCTACTATCTATTGAAGACTTCAACTTTTTTTCTATTCGACCATGGTTTCTTCCATGTCTGACATAGAGATGATGCCGAAAGAAAACCACATGCGACATAATTCATGAGGCAAAGTCAAATGATCCACATATCTTCGTCTTTTGTCCTCCATAATTTTGACATCCCCAATATCAATACATGTGATGTTATACTCTGTTGGGAAGGAAGTTATGGGAGTGAGCTGCCGCTATATATGAAAAATGCATTATGTGGAAAGCTCGATTGGTTGATGCAAACTCAATGCTAGTCGGTTGGCTCATGACCTCAATGCTTCCTTCTCTATGGGTGACTATTGCTCACATAGACTTCATTTACGGTCTATGGGAGGACCTCAAACTTAAGTTTGAGGTGCCCAATGCTACAACTTCATGAACTCAAAGAGGGATGACCGCTACACGTGTAAACTAGTTGAGCAAATAGTGACAAATTATTTTAAATGATTGAAGAGCTTATGGGATGATCGCACTAGGTTGCCATAAGATACCACGATGCATGTGGGGAGGATGTTCCTATAATTTGGAGAAGAAGATCCTGGTCAATGTTGAGATTGGGAAGACCTGTGAGTTTCTATTGGGTTTAGATGGGGTGCTTAATAGCGACTTGCGGTCAAATACCTTGAGTGTGGCGACATTACCGTCGTGTAGTAAAGTGTACCACATGGTGATACATGAGGAACACCATGAAAGTGTCACAGACTCTCATGAAGCAAGGATGATGCAGTTGCATTTGCCGTGCAACTCAACTTGGAGGACAGTGGGGTCTACGTCTAGACGAGGCAAAGAGAAACCTAATTGTTCTTTCTGCAAGAAAGAAGGGCATGAGAGGGACCAATATTTCAAATGAACCGGGTAGTACCTGAACTACTGCAAGAATACAGGTGTCGGCTTTAGTGATAAATATTGGAAAAATAGCAGGGTCGATCCACAGGGAAATGTTTGATATTATGAGGTTTGGGATATATAGTTCAAAATATAGAATTGAGTTAATGTTCAAGGATTTCTCTTAGATATTTATTTCAAAGCAAGAATAAAGAATACTAAGGTATCAGGATTCATCTAAACTTCTACTAGAGTTCACTATAAGTTCTTAGCCAATTCTTTTGAGTACGATATTGATATCAATATATTATATTTCTGACTCCAATTAAAGCAGTGGAAGCCAACTCTTAGCTCTGCTATGGCTTCTATTTATTTAGAGCAAGATTTATATTGCAACTTTCATTGGCCATACAAACCTCTAGATGTTATGTATCATAATTAAATAGACTAGTATTGCACCCGTGCGTTGCACGGGATGTAAAATGCAAATATTGAAAATATGGTAAATAAATTAATAAATAAATAAATAAATAAATAAATAAATAAATAAATAAATAAATAAATAAATAAATAAATAATACTTCCATCTCAGACAAAGTTTTTCTCGTTCACTATTCTCCGATCAATGTTAGTTTGTTATTGTGACTTGAGTTATTCTTTGAGCCTAATTGAATTGGTGACCATGTTTTTCGCCTTATGAGTCTTGTCAGCCAACTTTCTCACCAAACACGTAACTTTTGACTGAATTGACTGAAGTTACTGTAGACGATCATTTTAACTATTTTCATATATTTTTTTCTTTATTATATTATTGAAATATATTGTAGAATATAATTTTTCACGATTCAAAAAAATCAGTCAAACCGATCACTTTAGTCATAACTTCATAAATTTCAGCTGAATCAGTTGATTTAACCAATTTGAGTGTTACCAAACGGGCTCTTAATCTTTTACTTTACGTATATCCAACTTTTATCAAATTTGAGTTTATTTTACTACTTTATGAATCTTTTTAATACATTTATTTCTGAATATGTAAATTTTATTCATTTACTAAGATTTCAAGAATAATCTTAATATTGATCTCACAAAGATCAGTTAACATTGTAGCCCGATCAATTTTAATTGCAATGTTGTGGTTTGTTGCTAAAAAATTAAAATATATGTGTGGTCTACAGTAATCATATAAAGTCAAAAGTCATTGTTGACATTTAATGAGTATAACTCTTCCTTCGCAATCAAAAGCCATCTCTTAGACAATTATATTAGTAATATATACTAATCTCACTCGAGTGTTCCCAAGTATCTTGTGGTTTGATGACATCACTGTGACACTCTCAAGGAGGTTACAGTTTTGAATTTCATCTCAGTTCAAGAATGTTGACCGTAACATTGAACATATACTATAATAGGTTAGAAAGCTTTCTGGAAAAAAAAAATCTTACTCATGCGTTGCACGTGATGTAAATTGTAGATAGAAGTGGACTTAATCTCGTTCTCAAGACTTGTCAGGTCAGGACCGCCTGATTTTTCAACCGAGACCGGACCGATGGGAAAGAGATCCCAATCCAAGGTCTCAATATGTTTTTCCAAAGACCGGCTTATCTAGGGCCGGAACCGGATCCACCCCTAACTGTAGGTGTAAACGTAAATATAATATATAAATACATTATAGATTAGTGTCATCATCATCATCATTACCTCAGTGCCGCAAAGGCTTCCACCTACGGTGGGGTAAGGGGAGGTCGGATGTCCCATGGCCATAGTGAACATCACGTCTAAAATTGCAGGGACCGATCGCTGCTTCATAACAAAGAAGCGTAGACAGTTTAGTGAGTCATTTTGCTTTATTCCATCATAATGTCAAGCCAAAAGATAGCGAGTCCTTGACTCCATTACAAATGATAGAAAACATTATAGATTAGTGTATAGAATTAAAATATAAATCATCACAAAATGAGTAAAATCACAAATATTTAAAAACTTACACCGTATATGTAAGACAAATTAAAGATGCGTTTGTATTTAATATTTTAATTCTTAAATCTTAAATCAATAAGGCTCGTAGTGTAAACTGTAAAGCTCCGGTTTGATCAAATCAAAATGAATGGATCATGGATGTAAGTATATAGAAACTCTTAAACAAATCATATCTCATAACCCAACTCATTTTAGCTCCGGTTTGTTTGTATTTTAATATCTCACTATTAGGGCCGCACCAATGCTATACGTAGGGATGGACTCGGGCCGGGCCAACCGGCCCGGAACCGGACCGGCCCGGTGAACCGGTTAGTGCCCGGTTCGGGCCACCTGGCCCGGTAAGAAAGCGGTCCGGGCCCGGGCCTGCTATTTAGTGAACCGGCCCGGCCGGTTCGGGCCCGGTCCGGGCCGAATTTAATTTTTTTTTTTTGATTTTTTTTAAGCTTTTGGGTTGGGCTGGGTATTTTGGGCCATTTGAGATGGTTTGGGTGGTTTGGGGGTGTGGGGGGAGGGTTGGGAGTTAATTAGGAGAAGCCAAAAAAAACAATTATATAGAACCGAGGCCCGGCCCGGAACCGGGGTTACCCGGACCAGTTCCGGGCCTCCCATTCCTGAACCGAGGCCCGGCCGGGCCCGAACCGGGCCCGAACCGGAACCGGTCCACCCCTAGCTAAGAGTGGAAGCCAACTCTTAGCTCTGCTATGGCTTCTATTTATTTAGAGCAAGATTTATATTGCAACTTTCATTGGCCATACAAACCTCTAGATGTTATGTATCATAATTAAATAGATTGAGTTCTAAGGAGAGTAAAATGTGAATTACTCTTCTACTGTGTGATTTATATTTCAACGTTATTTACCTCATATCAATACATTGATTATAATTTTATGTTGCATAACATATATCGATAGTTAAAGTTAAGAAGAATAAATCATAATGTATTGACTTAGAACAAATACAAAAGGCTAGTGGGTGTAGAGGTTCATCCCTAGAACTGGTTTAAAGACTTAGCGTATAATGCTCATACCTCAAGAACACCATAAAGAAGAAAGAAAAGTTCTAAAGTAATTTGATTATGTTGGCATTCTCTCAATAATGATTTGAAACGCACCCACATATCTTGTAGTAGCACCCTAACTTAATTTTTGAAGTTGAGAACGTGTTGCCTTAGTTCTTGTGTCATTGTGAGGGTTGTAGCATTTAGAGACGAAGCCATTATAAATACATTCCCAAGTCATGTAGGTCACTAGTGGACGTCTTTGTTAAGTCTATCTTAGGGAGTCCTTTGACGGATCCATAAAATACGGTGATGAAATTGAGTAGATGCTCCTCCGGTTGACCATCACTAGTACAAGAATGGCATACCATGTCACACCTTAGAAGTCATTTCCTAAAACAATCATTGACATACACCCTCCGTCCCGTTGGAGTTTCCCAACTTTGACTAGAACTAGAATTAAGAGATGAAAATAGTAACTTTGACTGGACACTTATGCCCCTCCCTTAGAATTCTACAGACACCACAAATAAAAATAAAAGAGTTTAATTTTAAAAAGAAAAAGGTACAAGAGCAAGTGGCTGGCTGAAAACAAGTAAAAAGGTGTTCTACATTGTACAAAGTAGTCTATAGGCTTTATTTTACAACTCCAAAATTAGCAAAAATAATTGGAGGGAAACTTTACAAAAGGCGTGCAATAGTATACAAAGAAAGAGTTGAGTTTTTTACTTTTCCCTCCACAGACAACATTAAAATCACATTCACTTCTTCTACCTACAATACTTCTCTTTCTTTTCTCGTAGTACTCCTGACGCGGCCACCAAAGAAATGGATTTAAATGCTTCATCCTCCCCTTATATAGCTAGTACTTTAAACTAGCACACCTCTGACTTTATCAATGTATGAATCGCCTCCTCCTGTGCCTGAGGAAACACAACAAAGACAAATCAACATTCCTAAGAAATATACAACCCTTAGTCATAACGCCAGAAAAAGAGTTGTTGACCTTCTTTTAGCTCAGTCCAACAATGGCAATATTAGTAAAGGCATAATTGTAGCTGAATTTAATGTATGCAGGAGAACAATGTTCAAAATTTGGAAGAAGGTGAAGACACAAATGCAAGTTGGAGCAGACATTGATGTGCAAACTCATATTTACAATTCAAATGTTGATCAAAATGAATGCGATTAAAAGACATTCAAATGCAGTGAAGCCCATTTTAACACATAAAGGTATAAGGTTAAGAATACAGTTTGTTTAAGCCATTTAATTCCTCATACAATTCCATCAAACCCCATTTTTCATGATTTTAACGAGTATGTGCATATAGATGAAAAGTGATTCAGTCTAATCAATGAAAAGTATAATGTGTATATGCACCCCGATGAATGTGACCCGCATAGGACAGTCCATGCGGGAAGGAAACGAAAGAAGCTGGGAATGAGACTTCTAACCATGAAATGGCTGAAAATGAAAGGAAGGAAACGAAAGAAGCTGGGAAGTTAGATTCTACCTATGGAAAGGATGTTAATTTGGATGAACAGGGAGGAAATGATTTGGGAATAATACCTATGGTGATAGTGACTGAGAAGCGTGTTATGGGAGAGACGGTAGTGCAGGATGAGAACTTTGCAAGGGTTGGTGGGATAGTTCCAGTCCATAAACAAGCGACTCCAGAACCTGCTATGCCCATGCCGAAACATACTGCCCCGCCAAAGAAGATGTTAGAGCTGGAGAAGGGTAACCCGGTTGATCCTGAACCTGCTTTGTCGGATTCTGTGGACACTGCTGCAATGGAAAATCCTGGTGTACTGGAACATCATAGCAACAAAACCATTAAAAACAAAAGCAGAAAAAGAAAGGGCAAGTCAAATGAGAAGTATAAAAGACGGCTTGGAAGAATGATTGGAAGGAAGATAAAATAATTTCAGTCATGGTCTTTGTGATGGAATTAGTTAGGGATATGTGGACTTTTCATTAATTTGTGAAATGGGGACTGTCCCATTATTTTGATGCATTACATCTAGGTTAGTTTATTCTAGCTTAGATAGTCATTTTGATTTGGATTTGATGCATTGTAAAATGCTATTTTTCGGTTTATAATATACTTACATGTTATCGTCGCATAGGACAGTCCAAAGTAAAAGATTCATACCGAAAGTTATGTTCCTAGCTGTTGTATGGGAAAATAGAGAGGTGTCGTGGGATGGTAATATTGGGGTTTTCCTTTTTAATTATCAAGATAAGGCTAATACAAACAACAACAACAACAACAACAACATACAAAAGGGGATAATAGTGACAAAGCCAATGCATTTTTTCTCACAAGGGAACGGAAAGTGAAAGGTTAGAGAGACTATGCATTTTGCCTAATGCTATTTTTGTGGACCCTATGCTGGTTGAGGAAGTTATTGCTTATATTGAGTTGCCAATGGAACTAGTGCTGACATAAGTTGGACAAGCCGAAGTGTTGTTTTGAAGGGTTTGTAGGCTGGTTTTTTAAGGGTTTGTCGTAGGCTGTTTTTTTTTTTTGCTCACCTAGACGGCTAGACCCTAGCCCATTTAGCTTGGTTCATTTTTTGTTGAACAAGAATTGTTTGTATTTTATTAAAGGGTGTTTATTGCGTTTATAAACAGTGTTTGCATTTTATAGCCATTGTTTTTATGATGGATCTTAATCAAGTGTATTTTTTAATCACAATGGAACATAGATGGATTTTATAGTTTTGAATTTACTGTTAAAGTCCAATTTCATATCGTGGTCCTACATTATAAGTGTAGTTAAGTAGCTCTACACAATAAGCGCAGGTTGAGAGTAAACTAAGGACACATTTACTTCACGGGTTACTAAACGGTGCTTATTAAGGCTCACATTAATAAGCGCCGCATAAAATAAGCAGTGTTGTAAGCTCATGTTTACTTCAAAGGATTTAAAACACCGTTTAACATTAAAATGTCCAAAATAACCTATACATATATAGACAAACCAAGCATTCCTTCTCAGCTGGTTGTGAGGTTATCGTGCCTAGTGGGAGGTCTCGAGTTCAAAACCCGTTAGGCACATAAGGGTTCGAAACTCAATGGAGTGAGTTTCAACCCTGATTACTCCAGGCCCCCTCCCCCAGACCCCCTGGAGTAAAAAAAAAAAGGCTCACAAACATTCATGAACACAAGAATATAATATAAAATGTGGCTCACCTCGTGCGTGTCCCATACCCCTAACCCATACCGCCCCTATGCCCCAAATCCCCACCATAGCCCTACCCTACACCCTACCCCATATTCCACACCCTTGACCCCTACCCTTACCACGACCTCACCCTCTAACCTACTCACCTACAACCCTGCATACCCATATCTCATACCCCTAACAACTACACTACTTCGTAGGGGTGGGTCGGGGTGGGGTCGAGTGCCGGGATTACTGAGTATGACAGCATTCAAGTGCCGGGAATTACTGCACCCCGCTATGAGATCAAGCCAACATTGATTAGCATGGTATCAAACAATCAGTTCGGAGGAGGCCCTACAGAAGATCCAGTGGCACACATTACAAAATTCTTAAGAATGTGCCAAACATTCAAGATCCCTGGAATAGATGATGATCAGGTGCAGATGTTACTGCTCCTTTTCTCACTAAGGGACGATGCGCAGAGATGGCTGGACAGCAATCCACATCACCATATTTAGACTTGGGACCAGCTGCACAAGGCCTTCATCAAAGAATACTTTCCGACGTCAAAGGCCCTGAAGTTGAAGAAGCAACTGCAGGATTTCAAGCAGGGATCTCTGGAAACACTGCTGAAGCATGGAAGAGATTCAAGGTGCTGAGAAGAGCTTGTCCTCAAGGCAAGATGAGTGACTGTGAGGTTCTATTCGTCTTCTACAGCGGACTCAATAATGAAGGGAAGATGATGTTTGATGCCTCACGTGGTGGAGCTTTTCTTATTTTACCATCTGAGGTTGGAGAAGAACTAGTGGAGAAGATAGTTGCAAATAATGCATCTTGGTACAGCTCTAGAGACACACCGCACCAGAAGGCTCTGGGCCTGTATGAGATCAGCGACAATTCTGCATTTTCTGCAATGGTAGATACTTTGACTAGCATGTTTCAGAATCTCACTACTAGCATAGAGAATATGGGAAAGAAGGTAGATCTTGCTCTCTCAGTGCCCAGTGTTAATATGGTAGCCCCGGTCCTATTAGTCCTTTTTGTACTACATGTGGGGGACTCCATTGGTCGCATGAATGCACTATGATGGCACACTCGGCAGCCCCTGGAGTGGAGCAAATGCACGCAATGTATTCTCAAAGGCCGGGCTACTACAATCAGACCTACCAGCAGCAACAGCAAGGAAACTACGGGCAAGGTAATCAGCAGCAACAATCTAGGAACTATAATCATCCCCAATCTCAACCGCAAGCACAACACTTTCAGCCACAATGGAATGAGACTGAGCATAAACTTTCTAGCTTGGAGAAGACACTCGAGCAATTCATTCAAATGTATGCGGCAAACAACAACAAACAAATTCAAGGATGCAGAACATGGAAACTCAGTTGGGGCAGCTTGCAAAGACCATGTCTGAGAGGCCTAAGGGGTCTCTCCCTAGCAATACCGAGGATAACGCACGAGAACATGTTCAGGCAGTCGCCTTGAGGAGTGGAAAAGAGCTAGAACCTGCTGCAATGAAGAAGAAGCTCGATGAAGTTGGAGATGTATCTGCTGCCCGAGAAGAAGAAAACGAGAAAGAAGAGGGAAGAGAGGTGGCGGCTGCACCAAAACAGCCCGTTCCGACCAAGATTTACAACCCACCTCTCCCCTATCCGGCACGATTGACGAGAAAGAATGATAGTGATCAGCTTGGTCATTTTCTGAAACTCATGAAACAAGTTCAGCTTTACATACCATTCGTGGATGCACTAGCACAAATTCCAAAGTACGCGAAGTTCATGAAGGATCTGCTTACTAACAAGAGGAAGCTGGAAGAAGCATCAACTGTGAGGCTTAACATGGACTGCTCAGCTGTGATTAGGAGGGATCTACCAGAGAAGCTTAAGGATCAAGGATCTTTCACTATACCCTGCTTTATAGGAGATCTTACTTTTGATAGGGCCTTAGCTGATTTGGGTGCAAGCATTAATTTGATGTCATTTACTTTGTATGAAAAGCTTGCACTCGGTCCACTAAAATTAACACATATGTGCATTCAACTTGCTGATTGTTCAGTCAAATATCCTAAAGGGATTGTTGAAGACGTGTTGGTTAAAGTTGACACGTTTATTATTCCTGTAGACTTCGTTATTCTAGACATGGATCAGGATCGTGAGGTACCTATAATTTTGGGCAGACCATTCTTGGCAACTGCCCGAGCACTTATTGATGTTGGAGACGGTAAGTTTGTCCTCCGCGTTGGGGATGAGACTGCCACCTTTGATATGTCCAAAATAATGAAGAGGCCATGTCAGGATAGTGGAGAGTGTTTTTATTTGGATGACATAGATTCTATGGTGGAGGATTGCATCCCTAACATGTTTTCTAATGAAGCCCTTTTTGATCTTTTGTTGGAGGAGAGTGAGTCAGCAGAGGATCTTGAGCCCCTCCCTAGTTTTGATTGTCTTATGATTAGTGGAGAGGAGGACTCAAGTGATGCTAGTTCTGTGCGGGGGACGAGAGATAATTTAGATGAGGTGGAGAAGGCAAACTTACTGTGTTCAACACTTGTACAACACTTGGATCACTTTTAATTATTGTGAATGTTAATGATGATGATGTTGTACTCTTGCTGATGTTGTTGTTGTTGTTGTCGTAGTTTGTATTAGTGTATACATAAACTCACATCGATGGAGTATATGGACCTGTACCCATGACCCATATCATTAAGTATATTTCTGTCCTAACCCATGAGAAGAAGTGACTTCATTCGTACATCACTTACGGTCAAGGGGCGCCACCAACAAGTAGTTGAGGGGATCCAACCAGAACTGGACGAAAGCATCCTCTTTGTGCCTTACCTGATATCTTGACTAACTCCATCTAACATTTATGATATAGCCAATTGTCCTCACATAATATACTCCTTTCGCCCTGTTAGAGGGTTCTCTGGGAAAATGACACGATTTTTTAGGTAAGTTGTTAAATAAAGTAATTTGGCTAAAAAAGAGAGGAAAAAGAAAAATTAGAAAAAGTAATTAAGTTGGGGAAAGAGAAATTGTGGGAGTTGACATTCAATGAATAAGAAAGATAAGGGAGATTTTTTAATAGCCTCAAGTACATATGCGGTGTGCCATGTGCCAGACACCCTTCAAAACAAAAATTTTCAATATATTGGAGGGGTAAATCCCTCCATTACAAAAGCACACCACAATACTTTAAATACTTCCCCCCATTTACTGTGTACAACACTTGTTTCAAACCAGCACAATACATATTCCAAGCCATTTCAGTCACAACACAAAACACAAAATGAGAACAACAAATCTAACAAATGAGGAGAGAGAGGAGATAGCACAGTTCCTACTGGAACATCCCAAATTCAGATTGTTCATAACAACAAAATTTCTATAGCGGTCCTTAAATGGAATGTCATTCAAAGAAGCATCTCTAAAATCTAGAAAATCGTCAAAGTGCACAGGCAAAAAGGTACTGTGATGAACGTTCGCTCCAAAAAGTGGGGAGGGCTGCCCTACACTCACTTTTACTCCCCTGATATGCTTTGTCTTGTCCTTTAGAGTGTGAAGTGAACATACACACTTTTTGAGCTCCAAATTGAAGAAAGAAATATAAAAGAATTACTTCCCCCACAATAAACTTTAAAAAACCAATAACTACTACGTATAACAAAGCACTCTACGATAATCTTCAACAAATCAAGACCTCACCTCCAATAAAGTTTAATACAACAATAAATAACCTTACAACCTTACCAGCAATACCCTACAATTAATTTTAACAAAATAGCAAACGACTAAACCTTAACCAATAAGTTTTAATCATTCCATTTAACAAATATTATTAAAAGCAATTCTAACAAAACAAGCAATTTTAACAAAACAACAACTTTACATGACTAAACTTTACGGGCCTTATTAAAAGCAATAAACTGCACTAAACTTTATCAAATCAATAAAGTTTAAATTAAGAACCTTAAAAGCAATAAACCAAGACTAAACTTTAACAAATGAATAACATTAAATTAAGTTCATTAAACTGTCAAACTAGGATTAAAGTTTAACCAATAAGCTTTTAAGCATTCCATTTAACAAAGATTACATAAACATAAATTTAGGATAAATTCATTAAACTGCTAATATATAAATGATGTAAAGCATGACCAAACCTTTGTTTCTTTTCAAGTTCTGAAATTCTTGGAAGATCGCTTTCGAGAAATTTATCAAGTGTCTCTTGGAGATGCGGAGCAACGGGTTTAGAATATGGAATAGGATCGACTAAATTGATGTCGCTGACTTCAAGTGACAGATTTAAAAGAGTGATACCTCTTTAAAAATCTTTCCGTATGTGCAATGGCACAAGATCATGTGAAATCTCTCTCTCTCTCTCTCTCTCTCTCTCTCTCTCCAGCCCATCCCAGCCCCGAGGAATAGAATTAATTGTCATTAATTAAAAAGATGAACTTACAAATAATCTCAGGGTCTTGGAGTAAACAGTGGTAAAAACGCAAGTAATTTCGACTCCGTAATGTTCTTAACCCCCAAAAGGGGTATGGAGGCCTTATTTATAGAAAAATATGAATTCTGGTCCATTTAGAACTGATTTTCGCGTCAAACGGGGGTATACGCGATTGTGCGTATCCTGCCACGCACGATCATGCGTGGCGTCCAGTAGCTCATCGTGATTTCGTCTTCACGCACGATCGTGCGTACTTTGCACACATGATCGTGCTTCATTCACTTCCGAATTTGACAAAACTTTTTTCATGAAAGTTGTAGATAATGAAGTTTTCTATCCACCACAACTTACCGAATTGGATTTGAATCATCCAATCAAGAGATATGATCAAAATGGTGGAAAGTCGCATTCTGAAATCGTAACAGGGATCACCTGACTTCATCATCTGTTTTCACCTTGCTCCTCTCAGATTTTCGAAATTATGTCTATATATGATTTGTAGCCCTTGAAGTTGGCTTTCATATTTAACTTGAATTGTGTCCTTTGGATGCTTCTACAAAGAGATATTCTTGAACGATTGACAGAAGGTCATCCTGATCGTCGTTTTCAAGCTCTATTCATCTTCTTTTGATCTCATTGCCAATCATCGAGCTCTTTTGTCATCAAATCTTCATCGTGATGACCTTCTGTGAGATTCACGATGAAGATTATTTATTTCAAGCTCTATTCATCTTCATCTTCTTTTGATCCATGTCATGAGATTCACGATGAATTTATCCTAAATTTATGTTTATGTAATCTTTGTTAAATGGAGTGCTTAAAAGCTTATTGGTTAAACTTTAATCCTAGTTTGACAGTTTAATGAACTTAATTTAATGTTATTCATTTGTTAAAGTTTAGTCTTGGTTTATTGCTTTTAAGGTTCTTAATTTAAACTTTATTGATTTGATAAAGTTTAGTGCAGTTTATTTGTTAGTCTCCAATTTTGATAGATTTTGATGATGCCACTATACTAAACAAATTTACATTGAGTCTTATTTTCAGAAGTAACATTTAAATTTAAATCATAAGTGACAAAAATAAATGTACAATCTTTAAGATTAATGATATATTACCGGATACATAAAAATGCAATAAGGTAACTTTTTGCCTTCATAGGATATTTAAATCCTACCGGCATATATCATTTTACTCAAAGATTAAATATAGGTCACATTTGAGATGCTCGAATACATTGAATATTGATTGGAAGACAAAAATTAAATACACGGTCCTACAGCATGGGAGGACTTCTTGGAGTGAAGCTGCAGCGGCTGAAGACACACCCATACCGCAGCCCAATCATTCAAGACAGAAAACAAAAATATTAAAAGCTCCTGCACAAGAAGACAAATGTACAATTCGTCCTTGCCAGACCCTCAACGCACAAGATTAATCCATCTCAACCAACGGATGAGATTGATCAAACATGAAGGCCTATAAATATAGGTAGAAGCATGAGTTCAAAAATAAGCTTGAGCATCCTAAGTGGAGAAATACTTTCATCAAAGCATATACGAGATATCTAGCAAAAGAGAAAGTGCAAACTCAACTTTACTCTCTGCTTAGCCTCATGCTTCACTAAGCTCTTAGATTAGATCAATACTTTTACATTTTTAGAGCTTAGTTCATAGTTGGAGGTTAGAACTTTCTTGTAACATTTCACAAGTGGTTGTAAACACTTAGGAGAACAGTTGGTCGGATCCTAAAGTGTAGTTAGATAGATAGAGTACCTTTTGATCCCCACTGGATCAATTGAGAAAAGTCTAAGGACTGAGTAACTTTGAGTGGTGTTATACTCATTGTGAAAAACCTTCAATCTAGGCCTAAGAGTTGTAAAGGCTAGATTGGCACTAAGTGTATTGGGTTGAATACTTTAGTGGAAATCCATTTGAAAGAGAATGGGACTGGACGTAGGAGGATTACACCACCTCTGAACCAGGATACATCGTGTGTTGATTTCACTTCATTCAACAAAACACACACCCAGCACTTCTCGTATAAAGATTGTAGTTTGCCAGCAGCATCTTAAGCAGTTGTCTTAATTGACCCAACTGCTTATCCTTCTGCTTAATTACTCACTCTCTTTGAGGCTATCTCCACACAGTTCACTTGCTAAAGCATTACCAAAAAGGTTGTTCTATCAGTTCTCGGAAATTCACTTTCAAAGTATAGCAGGTGCCTCAGCAGTCTCCTCAATACCACCCAACTGCTGAGCCCCCTGCTCACATACATATATTTCCTTTAAACAACTCAACATCACCAGATCCTCATAACATCATCACACGAAGTTTTGCTTAAAAGGATCTCTGAAAATCTGCTCATAACCTAAGCAGGTGACTCAGCAGTTCCCTTTGTACCACCCAACTGCCAAGACCACTGCTCCAGTTAAACTTCATCTTAACCTTACTTAAGTACCTTTTCAGACATCTTTCTTGCGTTCTAAACAACGTTTCATCATCACTCTCATCATAAAGTCAATATTTCTTTAGCAGTTACCTCAGCAGGTTCCTGCTACCTAGTCAACTGCTAAGCTAACTGCCAAGCCAACTGCTAGCTATCTAAGTCCAATCTTCCCAGAATTAGAAAGCGGTCAAACACTCATTACATAAAGGGTAAAGACTTCCGCTGTGCATCTGTTAATCTCTCAAAACGATTATAGAGCAATTCATCTAGAGGGAAAACTTCATAAAGTTGAAAAAGATTTAAAAGTCTATTCACCCCCCCCCCCCCCCCCCTCTAGACTTTTACCCTATCCGGGACCATCATTATTGCTTTTAATAAGGCCCGTAAAGTTTAGTCATGTAAAGTTGTTGTTTTGTTAAAATTGCTTGTTTTGTTAGAATTGCTTTTAATAATATTTGTTAAATGGAATGATTAAAGCTTATTGGTTAAGGTTTAGTCGTTTGTTATTTTGTTAAAATTAATTGTAGGGTATTGCTGGTAAGGTTGTAAGGTTATTTATTGTTGTATTAAACTTTATTGGAGGTGAGGTCTTGATTTGTTGAAGATTATCGTAGAGTGCTTTGTTATACGTAGTAGTTATTGGTTTTTTAAAGTTTATTGTGGGGGAAGTAATTCTTTTATATTTCTTTCTTCAATTTGGAGCTCAAAAAGTGTGTATGTTCACTTCACACTCTAAAGGACAAGACAAAGCATATCAGGGGAGTAAAAGTGAGTGTAGGGCAGCCCTCCCCACTTTTTGGAGCGAACGTTCATCACAGTACCTTTTTGCCTGTGCACTTTGACGATTTTCTAGATTTTAGAGATGCTTCTTTGAATGACATTCCATTTAAGGACCGCTATAGAAATTTTGTTGTTATGAACAATCTGAATTTGGGATGTTCCAGTAGGAACTGTGCTATCTCCTCTCTCTCCTCATTTGTTAGATTTGTTGTTCTCATTTTGTGTTTTGTGTTGTGACTGAAATGGCATGGAATATGTATTGTGCTGGTTTGAAACAAGTGTTGTACACAGTAAATGGGGGGAAGTATTTAAAGTATTGTGGTGTGCTTTTGTAATGGAGGGATTTACCCCTCCAATATATTGAAAATTTTTGTTTTGAAGGGTGTCTGGCACATGGTACACCGCATATGTACTTGAGGCTATTAAAAAATCTCCCTTATCTTTCTTATTCATTGAATGTCAACTCCCACAATTTCTCTTTCCCCAACTTAATTACTTTTTCTAATTTTTCTTTTTCCTCTCTTTTTTAGCCAAATTACTTTATTTAACAACTTACCTAAAAAATCGTGTCATTTTCCCAGAGAACCTTCTAACAGGACGAAAGGAGTATATTATGTGAGGACAACTGGACAAGTGGCTATATCATAAATGTTAGATGGAGTTAGTCAAGATATCAGGTAAGGCACAAAGAGGATGCTTTCGTCCACTTCTGGTTGGATCCCCTAAACTACTTGTTGGTGGTGCCCCTTGACCGTAAGTGATGTACGAATGAAGTCACTTCTTCTCATGGGTTAGGACATAAATGTACTTAATGATATGGGTCATGGGTACATGTCCATATACTCCATCGATGTGAGTTTATGTATACACTAATACAAACTACGACGACAACAACAACATCAGCAAGAGTACAACATCATCATCATTAACATTCACAATAATTAAAAGTGATCCATTAGGTGCAATTCAGTTACTAAGCACATGACATATTCCTTAGGATGGGCAAGCAAGTGTTACATTTGAACTCTCGGGATAGGGTTTTAAAGTAAATGTAATACTCCCTCCGTCCCGAATTGTAAGACACTTTACGGTTCACGATGTTTGACCGACGATAAAGCAAATTGATTTCTATCAACACTCAAATTCGTTTTAGAAAATGAAATTTACATATTCAGAAACTACATTAAAACTGCTACAAAGCTTGCAAAAAATAATTCAAATTTCATAAAAGTTTGATTTATAAAGTAAGAGATTGAGAGTTATTTATGTTGACCAAGTGAATATGAAATGTATCTTACAAAATGGGACTAAGGGAGTACTTGCAATGGGTAGAAGAAAGCGCTAAAACTGATCCTAAAGATTTTACAAAGTATTATACTAGATCCAATGCAATTTGCAATGAAAAGAAGAAACCATTAGAACCGATCTTAAAAGCACTACGAAGTATTATTATACTAGATCTAATACATTGGCAGCAAACATAGCGCTACAAAGTTGTTACAATTAACAGATTGAAATGAATATTTTCACCTCTTGTAATAGATTTGAGTGCTGCAGTATCCCTTGAAATGTATTAGTGGATTGTATTGCTGAAAGGAGGCCATGGTGCGTTGATAGAAGGGGTCAATTGAAGACAATTCCTAAAGACTCTATCAATTAGTTTCCCAAATTATGATCTATCAAACAATTTTATTATTGTCGCATAAAAACACACAAAAGAATTATTGCAATATGATATATGTTGTTTTTGTTCAAAAATTCAAATGCAAATTTCTTCTTTTTTTCTTTTTCTTTTCGTACCTACAGACTTTCATGGTAGTAAAGTACCCAAAAAAACTTGTAAGAAATATGTAGCAAAAAAGTCATGATCGGTCGAGTTTAAAATCTTTTTAAATGTTCGTTAGATAAAAATTCTCCAATATAGGACATAATGAATAAGAGTAAGAATATGTCATGGTTTAATAAGATGTTAAGTAAGTTATTGTTGCATCAAGAGGATATACTAGTATATACTTAAACCCCTAGAAATCTTAAAATGATGTAGCATTGAGATGACAGGTTCAGTTAGGCTTTGACCATTTTAATTAGCTAGTAAGGGATATGTGTTTTGGTATTTGGGCCAGGGCCTGTCTCGTGCCATTTTTTGTTGCTATATAATTGGGTCAAGTTAGTTTAGCTTAGTTAGTAACTTAGCCACTTTTATTGATACATTTGTACACATTGTATCAATACATCATTGCTACTAGGACTTGGTACTTTTTCTTTAAAGAAGTTTCAATACATCATTCATCAAATCAAGCTCGAAAATGTTCATATATATCATATCTCCAAAACAACATATCATCTGAAAAGCATTTTTGAAAATCAAACTAGAAATATAGCTAACACATTTTTTTTTGGTTTGAATGGTCCAGTCAACGTCTGACACATCGACCATTGATTCTTCCATTCAGCCTGGGCATTTCTAGGTTGCAAACACAAGTCAAGCCCGAACACGCAGTCCACTGGCCACAGGAGCCCAATGGACCGCTGGCTAGACCATGTGTGTTTGAAAGGAAGCGAGAGAGAGTCATTGGACCATCCTTGCATGCCACAACATCACCTTTTATAGCTATAATATAATGACCGTTGACATGCATGTCCAATGAATGACATCGATCATTCAGTTAACCGCACAATGTATCTTTTGAAAGCCCCCCCCCCCCCATTCTAAACGACTACTTGACTAATAAAGCAAATACACCGGTATTATAACATAAAAAGAAAGGGTTACACGCCTAAAATATTTAAGCATCAATAGGTTACCTTATTGGCCTTAGCTATATGGTGGGGCCAATTCCCAACACATTCTTTTATATATGGAAATGCCTAACAAATTACATATAATAATTAAATTTAAAAAAGACTATGGAGTGGATCATGTTCATCCAATTGTTGATGATTTGCACTTTAGGTTTATCTTATGATGCCTTGCCATCTAGATCCAGTCCACGTCTCTCTAATTCGAACACCTTTGAGAGGCTTTACGTGGCGATGTTGGTTTTTATCATCATATTCAAGGACAGTCTTAAGGAATGGGTATCATATGCAATAGAATAATTTGAATCTCTATATTATAAGTAGAAACATATCTTAGGATGAATTTGTCAAGAGATAGCTTTTGAGATAACTACTTTCTCAAGCTTCACACATTTCTTTTTTCTCAAGTCATCTTTTCTTTTTAACTTTCTCATATCATGATGGATATTTCTTTAGAGACGTACTTATTATAAAATATATTAAACCCCCCAATCTTGTACATTCACAATTGTCGACATTGCTTAAACCAAATAAGAAGTCATTCCCGCTGCCACAAATTACACACAAACACGGTACGTTACATAGTTGTTGCCAACTACGGAACACAAAAATTACACACAAGTATATAACACATCATAAAAGACAATTAAAAAAAAAAGAACAAACACTCAAAACCCTAAAATAGAAGACCATAAAATACAACAATACATGAATTTGAAATAAAAAAGAAAAGACCAAGTGGCTGCCCTTTATTGCATATTGGGAAACAAAATGTGAAAGTTACCATATCTAAAAAATCTTCTCTCAAAAAGACGAGCGTGGCATGACCTCGTCGAACCATAACTTCCCTATCGCTAGCTTTTGTCTTCGCCCTTCATTATTCATTGCTCGATCACTGCATTCTTCTGAAGTTAAAGAAATTGAACTCTTGCAGTCACTTTTTTTTTATCGTCAACTAGTATTCTTTCATATCATAAATTTCAGGATGATTACATCAGTCAAAGGAAAAACAAAACAGACACCAACTAAATTCCAACAACTATGACTATAAACCCTATGATCAGACTTAGAGACGGTCACCCCTGACAGAGCAACCGGAATCGCTAACCATGTAGCGGGCTTGACACAGCCATCCATGTTTCCATAGATCCAAACGTACTCAATTACATAAAAAAAGCTGAAATCCCAAACAAACTGACAAACCTAACAACCTAGACGATAACAAGAATTCAAATGACAAAAAATAACAACTAATAGAATAACTTTCACGAACTCAATCACCTCGTACAACCCATGGCGGTGGTTCCGGAGGAGGCCGTATCCTTGGTACCATTCTAATTGACCCTCCATTGTCAATTGTCAATTGTCATCTGACCTGCTCGAAAGACGCGCAACTCTCCTCGTCCCGCGCTCTTAGCAAATCCACCGCTAGCGGTCTTCATCGCTGCCATGCCCTTGCTACCCAAACTCATTCTTCCTCCCAAAAAAGAGAACCAATCGGATCGCCTATTGCTTGGGATCAAAACGAAAGGAAACGCCGTAGCAGACCAACGTTCGACTAGTTGCTACCTTCAAATACTTATTTTGCCTTCCAAATACTTAATACTCTCTGTAATTCAATGGAAGAGATGTGTGTTGACGTGATGAACAAGTACGACTACTACTCGTATTTCTTAACGTGCTATGTGTCAATGAGGTGCTCATACCCAGTACGATCTCGAGTGAATGTGCTCCAAAATTAATCGTATCTCTGGGTTAAGAAAGCATATAACTTTGATGCTAAAAGATATTTGTATAATTTCTTTTGGCAGTAATTAGTTATAATAAATCTAATACATGGCACCAAAACTATGTATTAATAAAAAATATTAGTACCAAACAAGTACTAGTACTACGTATAATCTAAAAATTTGTACCAATTTGTGAACACTAAACGTACTCTTTAACTAGTCCGAAAACCCAAATTTATATGATTTCGATTTCCCTGTATATTCAATTGTTTTGGTTTTTCACTTTTTCGTCCATTTGCAACTTGTTTGTGGATTTAATTGTGATCAATGTGAGCTTTATTTCATTAATTAATGAAAAAAGTCCAAGACAACATTTTTTCAAACTAAAAAGTTGTGTTTTACTGTGAGCAGGAGCGGGTTGTCGATTATAGAAACTTTCCAAGAAAAACATATCACTAAAAACGAACCATAGAATTTAATTTTGTTTTAGGAAAATCATACGGAGTCGTATATATGCAATAATAATCTTTTCGCAGAGTGGTTGCAAAACAAAACCCTAAAAGGGTTCTGTGGAACAATTCGCCGCCAGAATGATCTCTTTCTCCCTTCTATATCTCAATCAATCTTAATAATAACTTCAACCCTATCTCACTCGTCTTCTGACTCTTTTTTCTGAATACTCTCTTGAAAACCCCCATTAGTCATGGCACTGATAAGCTACACAGAAACAAGCGAACTTTTATGTTTCTGGGTTGTGTGATCGCAGATGGTTTGGAGTTCTCAAACTTTTATTCAGCATAAATGAATGAACTTTATTTGAGTTTGTAATAAAGATTGGATTTTTTCGAGGTCAAAGGTTT
Source organism: Cuscuta epithymum (assembly GCA_945859915.1). Classification (NCBI taxonomy): domain Eukaryota; kingdom Viridiplantae; phylum Streptophyta; class Magnoliopsida; order Solanales; family Convolvulaceae; genus Cuscuta; species Cuscuta epithymum. Next base: position 522,633 of record CAMAPF010000249.1, read on the forward strand.
GATTTTTTGAGCTCTTCCATGTGGGTCTTAATTAGCCCGGGATTTGGACGGCAAGGTGGTTGGTTTTAATCTCTGGGTTTGTAGGGTTTGTGGGTATTGTAGCTTGTGAATATGTTATCTGAATTGGATAGGAGGCCAATGAACGGAACCAGCGAGAACAACTCCTTCGGCGATGATTTGGAGAAGGAGATAGGACTGTTGCTTCGCGAACAGCGCCGGCAAGAAGCCGCCGACGATCGGGAAAATGAGCTCAGTCTGTATAGAAGTGGTTCGGCCCCTCCAACAGTGGAGGGTTCACTGAGTGCAGTCGGCGGACTGTTTAATCACGGCGGCGGTGCTTCTCGTAATAACTCTACCCTTCAGGAATTCGACTGGAATAGAACTGGCAATGGCTCCATATCGGACGATGAACTTAGGTCTGATCCTGCTTACTTGTCTTACTATTACTCGAATGTGAATCTGAACCCTAGGTTGCCTCCTCCACTGTTATCGAAGGAGGATTGGCGGTTTACTCAAAGATTACAAGGTGGGGGGTCCGCCATTGGGGATAGAAGGAAGGTTAACAAGAATGATGGGAGGTCACTCTTCTCAATGCCCCCTGGATTTAATCCAAAGAAGGCAGAAACAGAGAATGATTCTGACAGTTTACATGCTCCAGTTGAGTGGGGTGGTGATGGTCTGATTGGGTTGCCCGGATTGGGACTGATTGGTACTAAACAGAAGAGCATTGCTGAGGTCGTTCAGGTGAGTGCGCCAAAGTTTTTTTCTGTATTTTATTGTTTCTTTTATCTTCTAAATTAATAGTTTTCTGACTTGGTTGTTTTTTATGATTAACATTCTTAATTGCCAATATATTACTGCATGTGGTTATCATAATTATAGGCCTGATCCTTTAGAAGGTTCAGCCCCCATTATATCTTTGAGTTTATTGCAAACAAAAAGTATATGTGTGTTTGTTGTTTGGATTAGTTTTATTACCGTATGCATGTATTTTCCAGATACTCTAAGTAATATTTGTTGTAGTATGGACTATGATTTTGCTCAAAATGAATACTTTTGAACTGATGCAATAGTTTCTGTTTTTCTATGTGAAGTAAGTTTTTATTTGTCTGTTGTACACAAATTATGATAATAAGTAATTCATGATGATTGATAAATTGCGTGTACTTTCAGGCTCTGAAGCGATGCACAGGTGGAAAAATTTGTTCATTTTGGGGGTTAAACTATTTATTTGTGCATTTCTCTTTTGTCATTTATGCGTAGTAACGTTTCTTTTATTGGGAATAATTAATTGAAAATGAAGTGATGTTTTGATCGCAAGTATGTTTATTGATTAATGTACTTGCGTGAACACCCGCCCGAACGTCCCAGTCAAAACAAATTCTTGTGGTCATGTTTTGTGCTACACGCGCTGGGTTTACAATGCATGGTATTTCTATACAAAAGAAAAATTTCTATGATTATGACGCTTTTAAAATGCCTGGTCTTTATTACGTAGTATTTGTAAAAAGGTTGCGACAATAACGGATCATTGCATGCGGTATTACGCAACACTATGCTTTAACTAAAATTAGAAATTTTATTCCCCTTTATCTGCATGATATTTACGGTGTTGATATTGACAAAGAAAGTTCCGTTTGAAACCATCTTGCTCATTTATTCTTCCAAAAGCAATATAGAAGCCGAACTATATTAGTGCTTCTCTATTTATGTAGGTGAACATATTGTCCCCTTTGGTTGTTTATTTTTCTCCTTTGGACTAATTGTCTACCATAAGTTCCTGGTGCCCATAGGATATACCATACCATAATATTTAAAAATAAATAAATATTTATAAATATAAATATAAGTATATATAAGCATGTATGTAAAATGGAAAAATATTGTTTTGCTAATGGCTTCTTTCGTAAGGACATAATTTTTTTCCCTTATGAATATGCAGTGTTTCATATATCCATTTACTGAGTTAATTGCTGATTGGCTGATTGCTGATTATTGTAGGATGATTTGAGCTGTCCAGCACCTGGACACCATGTGTTTGATGAGGGTGGTGATACATTGGTTTCAGTTGAAACAGAACTTTCCAATCTTCATGGTGATTATTCATCCTCCGACCCTTTAAGGTCTGCAACAAATGGTCAGGTGGGGCCACCCACATCTTATTCATATGCTGCTGCTCTGGGGGTATCATTGTCAAGGAGCACCACTCCAGATCCTCAACACATTGCCAGAGCTCCTAATCCTAGTGTTACTCCTATTGGTGCTGGAAGGACCATAGCATCAGAAAAAAGAAATACTAATAGTCCAAACTCATTTAATCGCATTTCCTCTAATGGAAACGAACCTGCAGATCTGGTTGCTCCTTTATCTAATTTGAATCTCTCAAATGGTATGATGTAATGCCAAGAATCATTTCCTTTTACTCTTTTATTGTAAGAAAAATTTCCATTTTCAGCCATCAACTCACGGATTTTGCTTTTCAACTTTTGGATGCTCTATGCTGGGTTTCTTGCCACTTATGGTTCTTTCAGTCACTTAACAAGCGAAAACCAACTAGAAATTGTACAAAAATTGATTTGAAGGACCCAAAAATGGCAAGAAATCCAAAGTCGTGCACCAAAAGTGGAAACAATGAACTTTTGGATGCCCTAATAGTTATGGTACCAAAAGTATAAATTTATTGTAATGAAATTGATTATAATTGTGCATCTATGTTTTTTCAGGCGCTCCAAATAATGCGAAGAAACATGCTTTTTTGAACAAAACTGAAACTGGGCAGTATTTCGCCTCATCCAATTGCAACCAGCTTGGTTTACAGTATGGTGAAACTGGTCCTAATAGCACTATATTTTCTGGTGGTCCCTACCACAAAGGGTCTATGAACTCTTCCTTCAATGGGGAAGTTGACTTGCTTCCTCAATACCCAAACCCAGATAGCCCAAACTCGTCATTTTCAAACTACAGAATGAATGGGCATTCTTCCTCAAACCAACTACCCGGTCAACTTGGCAACTATAATCTTCCTCCTCTGTTTGAAAATGCTGCTGCATCTGCCATGGCTGTTCCTTCTATGGATTCTAGAATGTTCTCTGGGTCAAATTTTAACTCTGCTTCTTTTGACCAGAACCAAATGGATCCAATGTATATTCAGTACTTGTTACAGGTTGCAGCACTAAATGATCCTTCCATTGATAGGAACTATATGGGTAATTCATATACGGATTTGCTCCAGAAAGCTTATGTTGGTAGTATGTTATCTCCTCAGAAATCACAGTATGGTGTTCCAATGAGTGGCAAAACTGTTGGTTCCGGCCATAGTAATGGATATTATGGAAATCCTGGATTTAGGGTTGGTTTATCTTATCCTGGAAGTTTGTTGAGTAGTCCTGTCATCCCAAACTCTCCTGTGGGACCTGGTAGTCCTCTAAGGCATGGAGAGTATAATATGAGAGTTGGTGGGGGAATGAGGAACTTCGGTCCAGGTGTGATTGGACCTTGGAACCTGGATAACTTGGAAGGCAGTTTTGCATCTTCTCTTCTAGAAGAGTTCAAGAGCAATAAAGCTAAATGCTTTGAGCTATCAGAGATTGCAGGCCATGTTGTTGAATTCAGGTATGCATGCCTCACATACAGGGTAGAGTTGAATTTAATGAAGAGTTAATATGTGATTTGGAACATCAACTGTCACTATTACTCAATTTGGTCATCATCTTTCTTTTGGGGTCAATTTGATCTCTGGACAATATAAACTTTTACACAGTTTAGTCCTCATGCATATTTCATAGTAATTAAGAATGGTGTTTTCATATGCAAAGGATTAAAGTTGGTCCAAATTAATTAGTTGATGGCCTAATTGAGGCTGAAGTTGTGTCTAAATTTGTGAGTGGCCAAAAATATGGGCCTGAGTTTCACTGTCGAGGACCAATTTGAGTCGAATAAAAGTTGAGGAGCGAATTGATTAATAGTGTATAGTAGAGGGACTAAATCAAGGATTAACTCTCTAATAAGTTTTGTTTCTTCTCTAATCAGTGTGGATCAGTATGGGAGCCGATTTATTCAACAAAAGTTAGAGACTGCAACTAGCGATGAGATTAACATGGTCTTTCAGGAAATTATTCCTCAAGCCCTTACACTGATGACCGATGTTTTTGGTAATTATGTAATCCAGAAGGTACAAATATTGCTCATCTCTTTAGTATGTGTTGGAGCTTAGTTGTCTTCACATAACTTGTGCTGGAGATTAACTTTCTTCTTTTCAGTTTTTTGAACATGGAATGCCATCTCAGAGAAGAGAACTAGCCAGCAAGCTCTTTGGGCGTGTGTTAACACTAAGCCTCCAAATGTATGGTTGCAGAGTGATACAAAAGGTGAGAAAATGACTATTGTGAGCCTCTAACTTGTAAAAACCTTTGTCCCAATCATTTTGCTCTGGGTGTGTTTGATTTTGCTGAAAATGCCAAAGAAAGAAAAAAATTGCCAAGTGCGAGGTATTTACCTACTTTTGACATTACCTTAGTAAATGAAAATAGAATGCAATTGATATGATTAAAAAATGAGTTTAAACAATTGTATAAAATGAAATTTTTGAGTTTGAGTCTATCCTTTATAGTTTCTCTAGTTCTCTAAAATAAATTTGTTGAGTTCAAGTCTACCTCTTATTTCATCCAATTTTTTTTCATTCCAATGTTCTTTCTTTTCCTCCCTGGTGTTATTTAGTTTCCATATGGACCCTTACTCTCGATTTTAATGCATAAAGTGATACGCGTAAACATGAAAATATAAGAAGTTGGTTTCTAATGCTACCATGTAATTTTTAGTATCATTCTTTATTTGGGCTAGAAGGGGGAGCATTGATGCACCGGTTAGGATGTCTCTGTGTGATTGAGAGGTCATGGCTTCAAGTCTTGGGAGCGATGCCTTGTCAAAATGACAAGGGAAGGCTCCCCCTCATAGACCCTTCCCGTGGTCTATGCCAATTTGCACTGGGCTGGCAAAAAAATCAATCTTAGAACTACTCGTGTTTACACAATAGAACTATTTGCTTATTTTGGTTGACTTGGCAATAAATTAAGAAAAAATTGGTTCTTTACCTTGCAGGTAATAGAGGTGGTAGATGTAGACCAGAAAATAAAAATGGTTGAAGAGATAGATGGACATGTGATGCGCTGTGTACGTGATCAGAATGGGAACCATGTGATCCAAAAGTGTATTGAGTGTGTACCAGAGGATCATATTCAGTTCATAGTTACAACTTTTTTTGGTCAAGTTGTGACTCTTTCTACCCATCCATATGGTTGTCGTGTGATACAGGTAGTTTTTTGTTTGAATTGATTTTTTTTAGTATTTTGAAAAAGATCATATCTTTTCTTAATGAAATATCTTGTGATTGGTTGACAGAGAGTACTAGAACACTGTAATGATCCACAAACCCAAAGTAAGATGATGGAAGAAATATTAGGGTCGGTAAGCATGCTAGCACAGGATCAGTATGGTAATTATGTTATACAGGTATTGAATTTTGTATCTGCAATTTTTTTCCTTGTTTAGTAGCCTGTTTATTTTTCTTTTCTTTTGTGTGTACAAAAACCCATTTTTGTTTTTGATTTTGTTAGCTGAAGTTTTTATACATTGTATGTGCTTAGATTGCAAGAAACAAAATAAGATTGGTCCATTCAATATTTCAAAGTTATGTGATGTTAAATATCCTGATTTTTACGGATGTTAATAATCCAAACAGCATGTACTGGAGCATGGGAAGCCACATGAGAGGTCTGCAATCATACAGGAACTAGCTGGAAAGATTGTGCAGATGAGCCAGCAGAAGTTTGCCTCCAATGTTGTTGAGAAATGTTTGGCTTTTGGTGATCCCAGTGAAAGACAGCTACTGGTGAATGAGATGCTTGGTACAACTGATGAAAATGAGCCTCTTCAGGTTCAGAGCTCTATTGACCCTTTGTCGTATTAATATGATTCATTGCTGAAAGTATTTCTTTTGTTATTATTATGCTGTTATATGATTATTCTTCAGTTAAACCTCCATACAAGTGCATTTGCCAGGTAAAACACCTTGACTTTTTGGAAGTATTTAGAGTCAATCGGTACCTATCATAGAGAAAGAAATCGGGGATGAAACTTCGGAATGGAATAAAACTTGGAATTTCATCAATCTAGGATTAAGGATCTAAAAAATGGAATTGTCAACACAGCCCCAGTGATTTTATCAAATACGAGACCTACAACAGCTTGAGTTTTTATGTTATTTTTTAAAATTAATTTAAATTTTAATTAATTTAAATATGATTTAATTTGTCAAAATTTATTTAACTTTCATGAAGAAAAGTTCATCGAAAATTAGAATAAAAATAATTAAAAAGGGAAAGAAATTTAAACTGAGTATCTATGATTTTTAAGTTTTTGATTACCAGTTTTAATTATTTGGCCCCAAATCGATATATTTTATCTTTGGAGTCCTTGATTGACAGTGTACATTATAATAAAACCCCAAGCCTTTTCTGGGTACAAAACAATGCCTCAAATGGCCCCAAAGGCTGGTTTGTTATTCACCATTAAACCTTTTGGAATGTTGGGAAACAGGAAGACAGAGCAAACCTAATAGGCTAATAGTTGTTTAGGTCACCTTATGCTTGTTATTATTATATTTGTGGCTATTTAAACAATTTCGTACTGGGGTTGTTTTGGGGACAGGCAATGATGAAGGATCAGTTTGCAAATTATGTTGTACAAAAAGTGTTGGAAACCTGTAGTGATCAGCAGCGAGAATTGATCCTTGCACGAATAAAAGTTCACTTGAATGCATTGAAGAAATACACATATGGAAAGCATATTGTTGCTCGTGTTGAGAAGCTTGTTGCTGCTGGTGGTAAGTACCAAATATGTTATCACACCTGTTCACTTGCGTCTATTGAAATTAAAGTGTTGTGGCCTGAAAGCGACACACAGAACTACTTAGAGGGCCACAGTTGTGAGTAATGAGTACTCATATCACATTCCAACTTTTGGCAATTAATAGTTATGTCCTCCGTCCCAATCTACAAATCTCGGCTCAGTTTGCAATAATTGAGTAATCATAAAGTTAACTCTTTAGTGATAATATTTAAATCAGTAATCAAATATAATTTGCCTATTCAAGAACTACACTAAAATTTGCCTAATCAAATATAATTTGCCTATTAAACGAATTGAATATGATAGAAAGTTCTTATATAAAACTAGAATAAAAGAGAGTTAGGTTGACCTCACGAATAAATTGTGACTAATGCAGTATTTAGATAAAAGTCCCCTTGCACCCTCCTGCATTACACCACTTTGTATCATAAATGAAAATATTCGACGTAGCTCCCAATACTTTATTTAGCTATTTTCACTCTTGGGATTTTTTTGGTTGTACTGGTTTTAATTCCACCAGAAGAGACTTAAGCATATCAAACCAGACAAGTACAAATCAGTCCAGATTTAAACAAATTAAACCAGACAATTTGAGTGACCAAAAGTTACAATTACTTAAATGTTGTGGTACAAATTATGAAATTTATCCACCACAAATTTACCTTTTTGTCAAGCCACATTTGTGGACGTCTTATTCAGAGTTTTTATATGTTCAAATGAATAAATGGTTTATTCGTTTTCAATATGATGCAGAAAGGAGGATTGCTGCTCAGACCTCACCAAGTCCAGCTTAGATCTTTTTAGAGGATGAACATTGTACAGCTAACTGAGGCTAGTTTGAGCTCTACCCCTTTCGCTTTTAATTTCTTGCCATCTCTCTGGTGATGCGCTTAATAAGGTCCCGCCCTTGTGCTAGAAAAAGTGTATATTTTGTAGTTTTAAGGTTTATATACATAGAGCGAACGAAGTAAAAAGGAAAGCAGCGCTTCAATGCTTTTTTCAACGCAGCACTCACCGGTGAGTCGGGGGTTGCCGAGGAAGTTGATTTTCTACAGGGTGTAAAAAATATCATCATAAAAGGGGTTGTTGAAGTAGCTTTATGTATCGACGTGACTGTACAAAAACGTTTCCTTTGCTGAGAGTTTTGTTGTTTTTAGGTGTGTGCTTTCAAGTTTCCATGTACTGCTGCTGTATTTAACATTTTCTGGTATGGCAAGTTTGCCTTCAATCTATTTTGCTGTATTTCTTTCCTCAATTTTTTTACTCCCAATTCCCAAAGTAGAATTTAAATTTAGCTTTGCATGTTTTTAACAAAATAATGGTATTATTTCTTTGAAATTGTATAAAATGTGTACCCTCAAAATGCTTCGGTATTTATGTAAATGTTTTTTCACAAACTAATTGAGAAAAAAACAACAATATGAAATACATTTTCTAATAAATATCAATTGGGATTTCCGTCACCGTTGGTTGTTGTTTTCCCTTTGTCACAGGACTTCATATGTTTTATTGTCATCCCGTATCCGTGTGAACACCCCAAACTATGGATGGACCCGGGCCGGTTCGGGCCCGGTTCGGGCCTAGGCCCGGCCGGGCCTCGGCTCTGTTTTGTTGGGCCCGAGCCCGAACCGGTGGCCACCGGTTCCGGTTCCGGGCCGGGCCGGTCGGGCCACCCGGTTTAATTTTTTTTTTTTCCTTTCTTCCCCCACCCCCCCAAACCCCCCCAAACCGGCCTAAACAGATAGCCCAAGCCCAACAGCCCAAAACAAATGAAAAAAATTAAAAAAAAAATAGATTTGGCCCGGACCCGGGCCCGAACCGGCCGGGCCGGGCCGTCAAAACCATGAACCGAGCCCGGAACCGCCCCACCCCCGGGCCTCCGGCCCGAACCGGACCCGGACCCGGATAACCGGGCCGGGCCGGGCCGGGCCCGCACAGTAGCAGGTCGGGCCGGTCCCGGGCCGGGCGGCCCGAACCGAGGCCATGCATACCCCAAACTACACTCTTTCTTGTACCACTTGCAAGTTACCCACCACAATCCGGTCTTCGGGTCCTTCCACTTATCAAAATTGTTTTGCATAAGGGAAGATATCTTTTCATATTTAAAATGATAGATGTATTTATGTATAAGTAGGAATGTGGGATAATAAGAGAATATGAAGATGGAGAAGAGTTGGAGAAGAGGTGTAGAAAAATGTTAGAAAATAGATGTATTTATTTATAGATGTTTTTGTACCCCACTCCCCACACCACCACCCCCGGGACCCCCTGCCCCCACCCAAAGCCCCAACGGCTATATAGCCGTTTGGGAGCTGTTTTTTTTTAATTTTTTTAAATATTTTTTTTTGAAAATTATACATATTGTAAAAAAGTTAATTAATTTAATGAATTAAGTAAAGCTATATTTACTTAGAAAATTGGTTTGATTTATAATTTAAAAATGTTACAAAATAGGTGGAGTAGTCTTCTTGTCCAGTCGGCCTGACGGAAACCGCCGTCCAGCCGAGGGCATTTCGGGCACATCCCGATGGAATTTTTTGATGAAATTTTTTGAGCATGTTCTTCATGAAGTCTAGTTTATCCATACCAAATTTCAGCTCATAATTCGATCGGGAAGGCATTCAAATAATTTTGTGAAGTTAACTGGGCAGTTTATATGTATGAACTGCCCAGTTAACTTCAAGAAATTATTTGAGTGTCTTCCAGATTGAATTTTTAGCTGAAATTTGGTATGGATAAACTAGACTTCATGAAGAACATGCTCAAAAAATTTCATCAAAAAATTCCACCAGGAAGTGCCCGAAATGCCCTCGGCCGGACGGCGGTTCCCGTCAGGCCGGCCTGACATGAACATTCCTCAAATAGGTGTATAAGTATTTAAACAAATTACATATTGTAAATGTATTTTTAATTTAAAAACAGCCTTTAGATTTTAGAAAAATAATTTTAAGTTGTAAGTTTGTAACTAATTAATTAATTTGAGAAGTGCTACATATGAAAAATGAACGCATATTTATTTGAAATATGAAGTACAAGTTTACAAATTAATTTGAAGTACAAGTACAAATTTACAACTTTGAAATATGAAGTACAAGTTTACCATTTTGAAATATAAAGTACAAGTGCAAATTAATTTGAGAAGTGCTACAAAATACATTTTATAATAAATTCTAAAATACTAATTAATCAGAATCTCCGGCATAGGTAGAGCCACCATCGGTTGTTGAGTCATCCATAAATTCTTGTGAGCGGGTGATGCTCATTTCTTGAGTTCTACGTGCGGCCTTCAACCAATCGTGGTAGCATATAATCGTCTCAAGAGACTTCGCGCTCAATCTCGTTCTAGATGTCGTTAGGACGTTCCGGCCGAACTAAATTCTTGTTCCACAGCAACTGTTGAAACCGGCATTGATAGTACTTGCTTAGCCATTCGTGCTAAAATCGGGAACGTTCTTTCTTTTGACTTCCACCAGTTTAGAACGTCAAAGTCATCATTTTCTTCAAAATCAACTTCATATGTTAAATACAAAGTAATCCCATTCAATGCGCTTTGTTCAGTAACGTGAGTTGTTTTAGTTTTTTCATAAGATTGCCAGATGCATATTTAAAAATCGATTTTCCTTTAGATGCAGATGTTCGTGTCGGGGGAGAGGGAGCGTTGCTATATTGACATATTGTGCACGAAACTCTTTAAATAAGGCATAAAATAAAGTACTGACCTCGTTGTATTCCGTTTTCGGATCTATGGGGTTATCGTCATACATTGGAAATTCACCAAAAAAGCAAGGTAATAGAAGTTGAAACAATCTGTCAAATTAGCTAGTCTAAAACGAGGATCGAGAATAAATGCAATACCATAAATACGCGGAATATGTGCATAATATTTTCAAAACTTTCCCTTCATATAATCACAAAAATAACTCACAAAAATGGCATTCTCAAATTCTTTAAAAGCACCGGCGAGATTAAAAGCTTCACGAATAAATTGGTTTGCGGTAGGTTTATAAACATGACTAAAAGTTTCAGTTGCATTAAAAGAAATCAAACCATTACAAATTTTTTCGTAAGTGTCGATCTCAGCTGAGTTTATAATATAGTTATCATGTTGTTTTAAAAAAGCAGGAAAATGTTCGTTATATCTAAGAACAACTTTAAGTAATTTATAAGTACTATTCCAACGAATACTCAAATCTTTAGGAAAAGCAACATATCTCACACCTCTTTCAGTCAAATAAGTTTGCCATTTTAATCTTAGTTGACCATTACCCCAAATACGTCTAATCCCCCCCTTGACTACCTTCATAGCATCTCCTAACGCTTTTAGACCGTCTTGCACACATAAATTTATAACATGACATTCATAGCGTTGATGAAAAAATCTACCCATCAAAGTATTGGCACGACACAATTCACGCAATCTAGGTATAGCAGCAGTATTATTAGTAGCATTATCGAAACCAATAGCAAACACCTTATCAATCAAATTATACTCAATTAAAATACGCTCAATCAAAATATAAATATGTTCAGCGGTGTGACGATCATTAAATTCACGAAAAGCAAGAACACGTTTATGCATATTCCAATCCTCATCAATATAATGTGCAGTCAGACCCAAATAATATAAACGATGAAAATCATCCTCCCATATGTCAGAACAAATAGTAACACGCCCATCAAAGTTTGCAAACAAAATTTGTAACCTTGTCTTTTCCGCTTTATAAAGCCTTATAATTTCTTTCTTAACAGTTTTGCGACCATAACCTCTAAATTGAGGATTTAAACTACCTTGTGCATAATCTCTCAAAGCAAGACTTTCAGAAAACATATAAGACAAATTTTCTTCACAAATTAAGTTAGCCATACCAGTCAAATTTTGTGCATCATTGTATGAGAAATTACCAAAAGGTTGAGAATTCGCAAACCTCGATATTTGAGTTTGCTTCCCCGTTCCGCCGCCTAATTTTGCATACTCCACGGGGTGCTTTGCCTTAAGATGCCTTGCGGCGGATCCGTATCCGCCAGAGGTCCCCGAGCTATAATTGTTGTTGCACCACTTGCAAGTTGCGTGCCAATACCCAGTTTGTGCATCCTTCCACTTATCAAAATTATTTTTCATTAGTTCAGATTTACTTTTTTTTTTAATTACCGGTGGCGGTTTAGGATGAGGCAAGCTCGTCGGCGTTGTGGCCTCTGGCACCCTCCTCCTCGGCCGTCTCCGGTTCCATTTCCTCCGCATCTTCATCCTCAAGCTCCTCTTCGTCAATGGTCGCCGGGATTTTTTGTTGTTGTAGAAAGCGGTTATTATGTCGGGCCAATTCTTGTTGTAGTTGTTCCTCGGACATCGCATCTCCATCTCTCCTTTGGTAACCCGTTTCAAAATCATCGCGGCTTTGAGATGAAGAGCCGACAAGTTCTTTACCTTTGCGGGATTTCTTCCTCCCAATCTCGTTCCTTCGATTGCGCTCGAGGTTACCCAAATCAACCGAATATCTACAACCTTCCATCTTAAATATGTAACAAATATTAATTTGCAACAAATATAATAATGAATACAAAAGTAATGTGCAACTAATTAAAACTATTTTAGTTAATACTTCAAACTAATTTAGTGAAAACTACTTTAATAAAATGTGAAGTACTTTAATTAAGTAGTGAATTTAAGTGTGACTGTGACACCGCACCCGAACGTCCTTGAAAATTTGATTTTTTAAAATTCAAAGTTTATGTATTGGATTTCTGATTCCCAAACGATTGTAAAACGATTAATGTTTTACGTAATTAATGATCGATTATTGTACTGTTCGAACTCGTATATAAGTATCGGGCCTTATTAATAAATAAAAGAGCCTAAAATTATCTAAATAGTGATACATAACGTTTCAAGACAAGTTGAGGAAGGGCGGGCGGCCCAGATATTATTTTGGGCTCAACCCGCTAAAATAGCAAGTATTCGAGAATGGCGTCGTAGGCCCACTCGGGGGCGACCCACACGGCTTGTAGCCCAATAATATGAATGACAAATGTCAAAATAAGTGATAGGATGATTTGAGATGAATACAAATGCCTATGATCCCATCTTTGACATTATTGAGCTAAATAATGGGAGTAGGATTTTCCTTCTATAATGTCCATCAAGTAAATTATTAAGATGAGCCTACACATATTGGAGATCAATAATGTGATGTAGGAAGTTGACTTGTTCTAAATAAATTAGGATGAGTACAAAAAGACATCTTTGACAAAAGATAAAACAATAGAACCCATCTTCCCATTTTTGGAAGTATTGATAGATATTTTGGACCCCAAAATAATTGGGATCAATGGGGAACCACTCCACATGATATTAGTACCTGCAAGACAAATAAAAATGGGTGAGAAGACTTACCTTGGCCGACCACCATGGAGAGGAGCTGTACAAGACTTGATAGGAATCAAATGTTGGGCCACCATCTCCATTTTTCGCACAAAATGGTGTGCTGTTTGTCTCCACTCATTACGGGAGTTATACTCGACCAAACAACGTGTATAAGGTGTCCTTGGATAGCCTTTGAAGTCTATTTTCATAATTGAGTGGTCTCTGTTCGAGAGGAGAGAGTAATAATCCAGAAATCGATCTGGAGCGAGCAGTGGTCTGTAAACTCGAGCTCTGAGAGTGCTGAAGCTGTTTGGTGGATATCTCGAGTTATACCAATCCAATTAAGGCGTGTGAGATACCAAAAGAAAGCTCTCAAGACGAGGAATCCGTGAAGGTCTGGTTTGCATCAATCGGAGTAGTGGAAGGCTTCCAAATCGTCCGAGAAAAACACAACCTCGCAGAAACGGATCTACTCTTCTAAAGTGAGTTGTTAACCCCAAAACCTTTCCTTTCATTTTCCAAATGATATGAACGATTGGTGGAACTATTGTACACTAATACAAGTGTATAATATGTCCTTGTAAAGTTATTTTATTGATGTAAAGGTTAGATACTAACCTAGAGTAAATCTTGGAAAACTAGGAAACGTGTTCACCGGAAAACACCCATTCTAGGGGCTGTTTTCGTACCAACGCTTAGGGGTTGAGCTAGCGCTTTGAAGAGGCTGTTTAACACCCATATTTGAGCAAGGAATCAGTTCCAAATCCACCTTGACCAAAGTCTTGACCATTGGACCAAGAAGGGATAGTTTAAAGCTCAATTGAGGTGAGGATGACCGACTATATTGTTTATAATTATTGGGTTAATTTCATAAGATTGCTTAAATGAATTATATGTGTTTGGCATGAGTTATTTATGATTAAGAATGCCTAAAATGGAATATAGTATTGTTCATAAAGAAAATGCATAATATACAAATTTAAGAATAAATTGTGTATGATTATGTGTTGTGATTATAATGACCCAATTGTGGTGTAAGCTATAAAATTGTATGGTGATAAATATGCTTTTACCTCATGAAGGGAATAAAAGTGATATTTTGATATTGAATCAAGTTATACTTGAATGTGAAATCAAATTGAAATGTATGAATTATTATGAAATTGGCGTTGGCTTATTAAGATTAGACGACTAGTATTGAAGACTAGTCGGGGATGTTAGTTCAATAGTGCTTGGGAGCTAATCCCAAAATATTGAAGCTAAGTAACCTTAAAGGATAATTAGGGTGGACTTTACGAAGTCAAGTTATGTTAGGAGTAGACCTCAAGGGTTACTCAAAAGGAATGGAGCCTAGACTAAGAAGTGGTTTAGGGATTAGATGACGTGACTACGAGCCGAGCTCTAGCACGTGGTAGGAATGACTATGAGCCGAGCTCTAGCAAAATGTAGTGTGACTATGAGCCGAGCTCTAGCACAAAAATGTAGGAATGACTATGAGCCGAGCTCTAGCAAAATGTAGTGTGACTATGAGCCGAGCTCTAGCACAAAAATGTAGGAATGACTATGAGCCGAGCTCTAGCGAAATGTGGTGTGACTATGAGCCGAGCTCTAGCACAAATTAACATGACTATGAGCCGAGCTCTAGCATGAAGGAACATAAATTAGTTTCAAATAGTAACATCCTAAGTTGAGGGTCTTGGAAATTGAAACTTTGATTATACTTAGTATAGTTGTCATTGTACTTGTCAAATGCTTCCAAGTACTGACCTCCCCTTCACGGGGGAGGCCACCTCACAGTTTCAGGTCGGGATTAAAGCTTGCCGCTACCGCCGTTGTATCGGAGAATTCAAGAGAAGAAGACGTGGTTCGTGCTTCTTCTGTTTCTGTTTTGAAAACGATTTAAACCATGCTCATGGATATTATTTTTCTTTAATATGTATTTAGGGCTTGTATGCCCATGTTGCCAAAGTGTGGCGTGCACTTTGTATTGAACATTTCCGCTGCTTTAAATGATTATTTCACATTATGTTGTTTATGGATGTACTATGTGTGAATGGTATTCAAGACGCCTAGTATAGTATGGATGAGTTGGACTGCGGTTGACTATTCGTACTGTACGGCGGGTTGTTGACGTGTCCGGTAGGTCCGGGGCGTGACAATTTAATTGGTATCAGAGCCTTAGTCCGTAAACTTCATAATGAAGCTTCAAAATCCCTTTTGAAAATGATTTTGAAAACCATGAGCATAAAAGTTTTGCACTTATAGAACTTTTGGTACTTGAGTTGCAAAGTCTCTAATTGTTAAGATGGTACCCTTAACAATTGGTATGACGGTGATTTGAGCCAAAGGATGTCTTTAAGTGCCTATCCGTCACTTGACATTGATACGAGTCTAATGGCTCATTCTCAATTTCTTTCTGAAATGGAACGTACCGGGAAAGTTACTCGACGGAACCCGACTGGCCAGGCACCGGGAAGGTCCCAACGTGGCAGTCGGGGAGCATCGAGGATGTCCGGGGGACAAGGTCGTGCAGGCCACTCGCTGACCGTGAGTGACGGCCATGTTGAGACGATTGACGAGCATCATGAATCCGAGGAGGATTCAACTTACCGGCCGGGAACTGAGCCGGTTGAAACCCCATATGATGGAGGGGACGATGACGTTAGCGAAGAGAGCAATGATAATGACGCTCTCGAGAGGATTGAGGAATTGCTTCGGCAATACCAACAGGATCGCCAAAGGCGCCGGGCAAGGCGTGCTTCGGGAGGGGCTTCGAGAAGAGGGAGCCGTGTTAGCTCTAGGGAACATGAGGAGTCCCGAGGAGGAAGAGGTACCGAGGTTCCCATCATAAGAATCTCGAAATACCTCAAAGAGGCGAGAGAGTTGGGATGCAAACCATTCAATGGAATGGGAGACATCTCCGTGGCAGCCGAATGGATCAAAAGATTCAATGAAGCGGCCCTTGATATGCAGCTGCCACCCCATATGAAGATGAGAGTGGCAACAAGATTGCTAGAAGGAATGGCGTCCACATGGTGGGACGGTGTCAAGGGGAAGTATGGTGAGGCGGTCACTTGGGAGAACTTCAGGCAAGAATTCTTTAGCCAATACTACTCCGACTTCGAGGTGAACTTGAAGAGGAGGGAGTACACGAATTTGACCCAAGGAGGGGAATGCACGGTGAAGGAACTTGAGCACAAATTCAGAAAGCTTGCCGAGTTCATACCGGAGTACATTTGTGATGAAAATCGGATGGTGAACCATTTCTGGGACGCCTTGGACCTTGATATACGTGAGAGGGCAACACAATTGCCTAATATGACGTTTAGCCAAGTGGTCGAACAAGGCTTGAAGGGGGAGAAAGAATGGGAGGAAAGGAAGCGAAGAAATGCCGAGGAGGCAAGGAAAAGAAAATGGGAGAACCATGGCACCCAGGGTTCAAACAAGAAGGGGAATCACGGGGGAGGAGGATCCTTCAGGGCACCCGCACCACCATCAAGGGGGAATCCCAACATGGGTGGGCAAAACTCGGGGTCACAAGCCTCGACGAAGCCTAAGTGCAGGAATTGCAAGAGAAATCACGAGGGCAAATGTCGTGATCCCCCACGGTGCTACCAATGCGGAGATACGGGGCACATAAAGCCCAATTGCCCTCAGCTTGGTGGGAACCGGTCATCAGGACCAAGCAATGCCACCACGGTGAGTAGAAACCGGGGTGGGGCACCAAATGCAAGCGCGGGCCACGGCGGGGCAAGTACAAGCAACGCACCCTCCGTGAACCAAGGAAGAACTCAAGCGAGAGTGTACGCAATGACCGAGGCAGATGCTCGAGCTAATCCCGACTCCGTCGCAGGTAATACACTTATTCTGGTCATTTCTAGGCTTACTTTGATCATATGCGTCGTTGGGATTGAGTGCGGGCCACCCCGGGGTCAAACCGGGCAAGTTAGGCCAAATCGGCTGGGAAACAGCCACTGCCGGCCAGGCACGGCCGCAGGCACGCCGTGCGTGGCACCGTGCCTGGAAGGCAGTGGCGCGCCGAAGGAGGTTTGGCCCGGCACGGCCGCAGGCACGCCGTGCGTGGCACCGTGCCTGGAAGGCAGTGTCGCCCCGAAGAAAATTTGGCCAGGCACGGCCACAGGCACGCCATGCGTGGCACCGTGCCTGGAAGGCAGTATCGCCCGAAGAAAATTTGGCCAGGCACGGCCGCAGGCACGCCGTGCCTGGCACCGTGCCTGGGAGGCAGTGGTGAGCAGGAAGAATCCGAGGCACGCACGGCCGTGCGTGCCACCCAGGCACGCCGTGCGTAGGCCCCAGAACCCAAAAATCGAATTTTTCCGCTCCGTTCTTCTACGTTTGGACCCCCGATTGATTCCAAACATTAGTATGAACCTAATAACCTCCTAATTATGTGTAAAAACATTAGAAAAGGTATCCCACATGGTGTATAAATGTAGGAACATTAAAGATCAATGGTAGGTATGCGAGGATCCTCATCGATACCGGGGCACAACGCTCATTTGTGAGTGAGGCGTTCGCCGAGGGCCTTGACGTGCCATTGACACCTATGATGCAAACGTTGCTAGTCTCCACACTGTTAGGAGACGATGTGGAGAGAAATCATTACTATCCATCATGTGAGGTGGAAGTGACGGGTCAACCCTTGACGTGTGATTTCGTACCGCTGAGTATGATGGAGTTCGATGCAATCCTAGGGATGGATTGGCTAGAAAAGCATCATGCTAGGGTAGATTGCTACACAAAGGTCTTGGGACTCGAAGGCAATGATGGGGATACCCTACGCTTCGAGGGGGACCGAGGCAAATCAAACAGCTGTATCATATCCGCTGCGAGGGCGAGAAGTATGATGAGAAAGGGATGCCACACTTATCTAGCATACGTGGTTGACAAGACCAAGGAGGAAACGAACATCGACGACGTGAGGGTGGTTTGTAAGTACCCGAATGTCTTCCCAAAGGGCCTGCCGGGGCTTCCACCTGATAGGGAGATTGAATTTGTGATCGAGGTCGAGCCCGACACCAAACCAATCTCCATACCGCAATACCGTATGGCACCCGCTGAACTTAACGAGTTGAAAACCCAATTGCAAGAGCTTTTGGATAATGGCTTCATTAGACCAAGCCACTCCCCGTGGGGAGCACCGATTCTTTTTGTGAAAAAGAAAGATGGGACACTTCGAATGTGCATTGACTATCGTCAACTCAACAAGGTCACAATCAAGAATAGGTATCCTTTGCCTAGGATCGATGACTTGTTTGATCAACTACGAGGAGCAACTGTGTTTTCAAAGATTGACTTGAGGTCAGGGTACCATCAATCGAAGGTTAAGGAAGATGACATACCAAAGAGTGCTTTCCGCACAAGGTATGGGCATTTTGAGTTCCTTGTTATGTCGTTTGGGTTAACAAACGCCCCAGCAGCATTCATGAACTTGATGAACCGAGTATTCCATAAATACTTGGATCGATTCGTGATTGTGTTCATAGATGACATTTTGATTTACTCAAAGAGTAAGGAAGAGCATGAAGAGCACTTGATACTCGTTCTTGAGACGCTACGGGAGAAGCAACTTTATGCCAAATTTTCTAAAGGTGAATTTTGGCTAAAGGAAATTGGCTTTCTCGGGCATGTGGTTTCGGGATCGGGAATTGCTGTTGATAATACGAAGATAGGGGCCATTACCGAATGGGAGAGACCAAAGAACGTCAAGGAAATTCGTGGTTTCCTTGGGTTAGCAGGCTACTACAGGAAGTTCGTGTAGAAATTCTCCGTTTTGGCATCACCATTGACAAAGCTCACTCGTAAAGGAGCCAAGTTTGTATGGGATGACAAATGTGAGAAAGGGTTCATTGAACTAAAGAAAAGATTGATCGAGGCACCGGTACTTGCATTACCCAAACAGGGTATGGGGTACGATGTCTATAGTGACGCGAACATCCAAGGGCTTGGATGGGTGTTGATGCAAGAGGGGAGGGTAAATGCCTATGCTTCACGAGAGTTGAAGAAGCATGAGGTGGATTACCCTACCCATGATCTAGAGCTGGGAGCAGTGGTGTTTGCACTGAAAATTTGGAGACATTGTCTCTACGGAGAGACATGTCACATATATACTGATCATAAGAGCTTGAAGTACGTGTTTACTCAGAAGGAGTTAAAACATGAGACAGAGAGGGTGGATGGAGTTGATAAAGGACTACCATCTAGTTATTGAGTACCATCCAGGTAAGGCAAACGTTGTAGCAGATGCCCTCAGTCGGAAGAGTTGTCTGGGGCATTGTCGACTAGTTTGAGGGCATTGAGGGGAACTACACTGTGCAACCAATCAAGGTCACCGATAGAAAGGTGAAGAAACTGAGGAGCAAAGAGGTCCCAATGGTTAAAGTACTTTGGAAGAGCGATCAGGTCGAAGAAGAGACATGGGAAACAGAGGCTTCGATGAGAAAGCAATATGCTTTCCTATTCGAGTAGAGCTGTGAATTTCGGGGACGAAATTCCTGTTAAGGGGGGGTGAACTTGTGACACCGCACCCGAACGTCCTTGAAAATTTGATTTTTTAAAATTCAAAGTTTATGTATTGGATTTCTGATTCCCAAACGATTGTAAAACGATTAATGTTTTACGTAATTAATGATCGATTATTGTACTGTTCGAACTCGTATATAAGTATCGGGCCTTATTAATAAATAAAAGAGCCTAAAATTATCTAAATAGTGATACATAACGTTTCAAGACAAGTTGAGGAAGGGCGGGCGGCCCAGATATTATTTTGGGCTCAACCCGCTAAAATAGCAAATATTCGAGAATGGCGTCGTAGGCCCACTCGGGGGCGACCCACACGGCTTGTAGCCCAATAATATGAATGACAAATGTCAAAATAAGTGATAGGATGATTTGAGATGAATACAAATGCCTATGATCCCATCTTTGACATTATTGAGCTAAATAATGGGAGTAGGATTTTCCTTCTATAATGTCCATCAAGTAAATTATTAAGATGAGCCTACACATATTGGAGATCAATAATGTGATGTAGGAAGTTGACTTGTTCTAAATAAATTAGGATGAGTACAAAAAGACATCTTTGACAAAAGATAAAACAATAGAACCCATCTTCCCATTTTTGGAAGTATTGATAGATATTTTGGACCCCAAAATAATTGGGATCAATGGGGAACCACTCCACATGATATTAGTACCTGCAAGACAAATAAAAATGGGTGAGAAGACTTACCTTGGCCGACCACCATGGAGAGGAGCTGTACAAGACTTGATAGGAATCAAATGTTGGGCCACCATCTCCATTTTTCGCACAAAATGGTGTGCTGTTTGTCTCCACTCATTACGGGAGTTATACTCGACCAAACAACGTGTATAAGGTGTCCTTGGATAGCCTTTGAAGTCTATTTTCATAATTGAGTGGTCTCTGTTCGAGAGGAGAGAGTAATAATCCAGAAATCGATCTGGAGCGAGCAGTGGTCTGTAAACTCGAGCTCTGAGAGTGCTGAAGCTGTTTGGTGGATATCTCGAGTTATACCAATCCAATTAAGGCGTGTGAGATACCAAAAGAAAGCTCTCAAGACGAGGAATCCGTGAAGGTCTGGTTTGCATCAATCGGAGTAGTGGAAGGCTTCCAAATCGTCCGAGAAAAACACAACCTCGCAGAAACGGATCTACTCTTCTAAAGTGAGTTGTTAACCCCAAAACCTTTCCTTTCATTTTCCAAATGATATGAACGATTGGTGGAACTATTGTACACTAATACAAGTGTATAATATGTCCTTGTAAAGTTATTTTATTGATGTAAAGGTTAGATACTAACCTAGAGTAAATCTTGGAAAACTAGGAAACGTGTTCACCGGAAAACACCCATTCTAGGGGCTGTTTTCGTACCAACGCTTAGGGGTTGAGCTAGCGCTTTGAAGAGGCTGTTTAACACCCATATTTGAGCAAGGAATCAGTTCCAAATCCACCTTGACCAAAGTCTTGACCATTGGACCAAGAAGGGATAGTTTAAAGCTCAATTGAGGTGAGGATGACCGACTATATTGTTTATAATTATTGGGTTAATTTCATAAGATTGCTTAAATGAATTATATGTGTTTGGCATGAGTTATTTATGATTAAGAATGCCTAAAATGGAATATAGTATTGTTCATAAAGAAAATGCATAATATACAAATTTAAGAATAAATTGTGTATGATTATGTGTTGTGATTATAATGACCCAATTGTGGTGTAAGCTATAAAATTGTATGGTGATAAATATGCTTTTACCTCATGAAGGGAATAAAAGTGATATTTTGATATTGAATCAAGTTATACTTGAATGTGAAATCAAATTGAAATGTATGAATTATTATGAAATTGGCGTTGGCTTATTAAGATTAGACGACTAGTATTGAAGACTAGTCGGGGATGTTAGTTCAATAGTGCTTGGGAGCTAATCCCAAAATATTGAAGCTAAGTAACCTTAAAGGATAATTAGGGTGGACTTTACGAAGTCAAGTTATGTTAGGAGTAGACCTCAAGGGTTACTCAAAAGGAATGGAGCCTAGACTAAGAAGTGGTTTAGGGATTAGATGACGTGACTACGAGCCGAGCTCTAGCACGTGGTAGGAATGACTATGAGCCGAGCTCTAGCAAAATGTAGTGTGACTATGAGCCGAGCTCTAGCACAAAAATGTAGGAATGACTATGAGCCGAGCTCTAGCAAAATGTAGTGTGACTATGAGCCGAGCTCTAGCACAAAAATGTAGGAATGACTATGAGCCGAGCTCTAGCGAAATGTGGTGTGACTATGAGCCGAGCTCTAGCACAAATTAACATGACTATGAGCCGAGCTCTAGCATGAAGGAACATAAATTAGTTTCAAATAGTAACATCCTAAGTTGAGGGTCTTGGAAATTGAAACTTTGATTATACTTAGTATAGTTGTCATTGTACTTGTCAAATGCTTCCAAGTACTGACCTCCCCTTCACGGGGGAGGCCACCTCACAGTTTCAGGTCGGGATTAAAGCTTGCCGCTACCGCCGTTGTATCGGAGAATTCAAGAGAAGAAGACGTGGTTCGTGCTTCTTCTGTTTCTGTTTTGAAAACGATTTAAACCATGCTCATGGATATTATTTTTCTTTAATATGTATTTAGGGCTTGTATGCCCATGTTGCCAAAGTGTGGCGTGCACTTTGTATTGAACATTTCCGCTGCTTTAAATGATTATTTCACATTATGTTGTTTATGGATGTACTATGTGTGAATGGTATTCAAGACGCCTAGTATAGTATGGATGAGTTGGACTGCGGTTGACTATTCGTACTGTACGGCGGGTTGTTGACGTGTCCGGTAGGTCCGGGGCGTGACAGTGACTCTAAAATACAAATTAAAATTCGAACCCGTTTCAATAGTATTTTTTAATAAATACTTAAAACTAGCAAGTGTGACTTTAACTAAAATGTGAGTTATTAAGTTATAACAACTTTTCAAGTACTTTAATTTAGTGAAAACTACTTAAATAAAATGTTAAGTACTTTAATTAAATGATTGAACTACTATTTTTTCGTTCAAATATAAATTCAAACTATTATAATGTGACTTTAACTATAATGGCAATTAACTAGTTTTTTTAAGTAGAGTTGTTTTAGCAATTTATGGGATTACTAATTAACTAATTAACTAGTATAATGAAAAATGTAACAAGAATACTAATTAACTAATTAACTAGTATAATGAAAAATGTAACAAAAATACTAATTAACTAGTATAATGAAAAATGTAACAATTAATGGGAATAGTAATTAACTAATTAACTAGTATAACGAAAAATGTAACAAGAATACTAATTAACTAGTATAATGAAAAAAGTAACTAGAATACTAATTAACTAATTAATTAGTATAATGAAAAATGTAACAATTAGTGGGAATACTAATTAACTAATCAAGTAATGTTAATACAAAATGTAAGTAATAAGACAAATGTATAAATGTGTATAGTAATTAATGGGAGTAAATGAGTAATAGAGTGATTTTAAGTGATATTAATTAAAGTGTAAGTAATATATAATATAATGTTTATAGTATATAATATATAAGTATACTACTATAAGATGAGTAATACACTTATATTTTATACTTTAATATATTACTATATATTAAGTAGATGTAGAATGTATGTATTAAGTGGATATAAGTAGATAATTAATATATAAGTAGATATAATAATTGTATAAGCATTAAATACGGAGTATTAGAGTATAATGGAGATTGGAGAATAAGAAAAGAAGTATATATCAAATATAAGTAGAGAAGTAGATATTATTATGTATTAAGTATATACTAATAGTTTATAAAGTATATATTAAGTAGATGTAGTATGTATGTATGTATTAAGTAGATATAAGTAGATAATACGTAGAGATTAAGTAGATAAGAAATATAAGTAATATAGTATATGTATTTATAAGTAGATAATTAATATATAAGTAGATATAATAATTGTATAAGTATTCAATAGTAAAATAAAATATAATGGAGAATAAGAGAATTTGAGAAGATGAATATGGAGATGAGTAGAGAGTAGGATTTAGGAAGAGTTGGAGAAGAGGTGTGAAAAAATGTTTAAAATTAGGAGTATTTATAGGTTTTTTTAACCCCCACCCCCCCCACCCCCCAAAAGCCCCGGACCCCCCTGGTACCCACCCAACGGCTATATAGCCGTTTGGGAAGTAGGTCAACACCCAAAAGAGGTTTTAAAAAAGAAATGATTTTTTTTTAAAATGTGGCCGTTAGGCCCGGACCCAGGCCCGACCCGGCCGGGCCGGACCGCCAAAAACTAGCCCCGAGCCCGGACCCCCCCCCCCCACCGGTATGGTGCCCGAACCGGACCCGGACCCGAGAACCGGGCCGGTTCCGGGCCCGCACAGTAGCGGGCCGGTCCGGTCCCGATCTGGGCGGCCCGAACCAGGTCATCGGCCGGTCTAGTCCGTGAACGGTCTTTGTTTTGGTTTGTATTTTAAGAGATTTATAAGCATGATAAAAGATGTGTAAATCCATTTAAAAGTAGGGGTGGACCCGGGCCATGCCGGTTCCGGTTCGGGCTTGGGCCCGGCCGGGCCTTTTTTTGGGAAAGGGGGAACCAGAACCGGCCCGGGTAGGCGGCAGTTCCGGTTCAATTTTTTTTTGTTCTGTTTTTGATTTCTTATTTATTTCATCCCCCACCCCCATCCACCCCCCAAACCCCTCAGAAACACCCAGCCCAGTCAAACCCCAAAAAACAAAAAAACAAAAAAAAAAAAAAAAGACCCGGCCGGGCCGGGCCGGGCCGGGCCAGTTCGCCTTTTGCTTGACCCGGGTCTGGAACCACTTAAACCCTCGGGCCTAGGCCCAAACCGGAACCGGAACCGGAACCGGTTTCCCGGGCCGGTTCTGGGCCGGGCGGCCCAAACCGAGTCCATCCCTATTTAAAAGCAAACAAAGATAAGCTAACAAAACAAGGATAGGGAGGAGGGTCATGTGGGATTGAACCGGCATGGAAACGGTGTACTGCCAAAATCAGCGCCGTTCTTGATTCAAGGGGTACCAACCTCACACAAACCATGATCAACTTCACTTTGTTTTAGATCTGATTGACGGACACTTTATGATACTTCTTGAAAATTGGAAGCATTAAAGTGGGGAGCCAATGCACATGAGTTTTGTGATTGTGTAGCTTCAGGATGTTTTGTCTGATCTAGGCTGGGATAGGAGATGTCTGTTTTATGTGTATTTCACAATTGTTGAAGTTTGGTCTAAATTAATTTAGTCAAATATAAGGAGGCCTAATTCGGTCAGATCTGATTAAATATGATACAATTTGATATGATATGATATGATATGATATGATATGATATGATTAAATATGGTTTGATCTTGTCTGGAATAAAACTGAAACCAATCAAATTAATAAACAATAATAAAATACTACAACAAAGAAGTAATAATAATAACATATGGCTACATATATCATTTTCTCTAACAAAACTGAGCAAAAACGATACATGGGTAATTAGGTAAACTAACAAAAATAATTATCATTTTCTCTTTCTACGGACTTCAAAAAGAAAGATACAAAATCAAATTACTCCCTCCGTCCCAAAAACAACTTCCCACTTTCCTTAAATGGATGTCCCAAAATTAACTTCACACTTCAATACTTTCCTTATTTGGCAAATTATCTCCATCAAAAAAGTGATAAACAATGTCAAACAGTGCCAAACAGTGTTTAAATAGTGTCAAACAGTGTTTAAACAGTGTACTCTACAGTAAAGTCAAATTTATTTTCTAAAAGTGTGTGAAAGTCAAATCGGGAGGTTGTTTTCGGGACGGAGGGAGTATTATTGATACTTTGTCCAATAACGTCATCTTGTTAAAGCTAGTACTAGTACAGTAGTACTTACTACTACGAAAAGGTCTATAATGTCCACGTGAGCGCATTATGAATAACTACTCCTTTATTTTCTTAAATGTGTAATTTATTGTCATTATTAATTACACTTTGAAGACAATATTCACATAATCACATCGGTGGGCGTAGCTCAACTGGTAGCGAGGGAGTGCCACTAGGGTTAGGTCCCGGGTTCAAATCCCGGCAACTGCGATGAGAGGTTACTATGCTTAAAATGCACAGGGCCTCTGCAAGTACCGGGTACGGAGCCTCACTCTATCTATCAGATTGTGATTATAGTCCAATTTACATCCTCTCATCATGCCGTCCGGTCGGTGTTGGGGGCCCTCAGGGATGGGGTGTCATCCTTTACATAATCACATTAAGTTGTCGATTACTTTTTATCATTTATCTCACTTCTTTAATTCACACGGAATAAGAATGTAAAGTTTATGTTGGTGGGATCCTCTCCAACATAAATTCTGGCCAAATTTATGGAAAGAATATACAAAATCTATAGGACCTTCGTCCGATCCTCTCCAAATATTTGGCCAGATATTTGGCCAGTTAACTTTTTATCATTTATCTTTAACGTCTAATTCACATTTTCTTTGTTAACTTTTCACTTTTTCGGTGGATGTTGGTGGCCCTAGAGGATGAGATGACTTTTTTTATTAAACAATGGCACTAATATTACAATAATTCTTGGTGTACGCCCTGGGTTACACCCTGAGGTATACCTATTTATTTGCCCTTCTCACAGACAAAAAACATACAAATACAGACACTTTCATTGAAAGTGTCGGTGTGAGTAAAATTAGTTTCTAGATCTGTCAGGATGGTTGCACGGAAACCAATGTCGGTGTACACAGACATTAGTTGTCTGTGTAAACAAAAAAGTGTCGGTGTGAAAAATTAATTGGAAAACAAGTGTCGGTGTACACAGACGTTAGTTGTCTGTGTAAACAAAAGAGTGTCGGTGTGAAAAAATTAGTTGGAAAACAAGTGTCGGTGTACACAGACAAACGTTAGTTGTCTGTGTAGACAAAAAAGTATCGGTGTGAAAAAATTAGTTGGAAAACAAATGTTGGTGTACACAGACGTTAGTTGTCTGTGTAGATAAAAAAGTGTCGGTGTGAAAAAATTAGTTGGAAAACAAGTGTCGGTGTACACAGGCGTTAGTTGTCTTGTATAAAAAAGTGTCTGTATATATACAATTTTAGTCGTGTACACAGACACTATAGCAAACCACTGTTGGTGTGGATAAAACGTAAAAAGTGAGAAGGAAAGAAAAAGAAGAAGATGGTGATGAAGATAATGAAGATGATTAGGGTGAATAAAACCTAAAAAAGAGAAGGAAAGAAGAAGAAGAATAAGAAGATGAAGGAGAAAGGAAGAAAGAAAGAATAAAGAACAAGATGTTGAAGAAGAAGAAAAGGAAAGAAGAAAGAGAGGAGGGAGGGGGATCCATATGATTCAAATGGGAGAGGAGTGGAGAGAAAAAAGTTGGGAGGGGAGAAATAAGAAAGGGGGGGGGGGTTATATAGGGTGTACACCAAGGTGTAACCCAAGGTGTACCAAAAGAATTTTTCATTCAGCCGCAGAAACATTGATGAAAGTTAGATTACACCATGTACTGTGCATGTGGAGTAAAAGATTTCAAATATGGTAATGGTTTTACTTTGACGTCGGTGATGACAATCGTGCATCTCATGCTCTAATGATTGTAACTATATTTATCGAACATTGAATGTAAAAAAGAAATGGTATATATTTATAGCAATTCATAATTGTGCATTTTGGCGGGAATTTTCCCTCCAATAATAGTAGCAACTTTGCTACTTTATATTATAGTATAAGGATAAAGATTTCACAAGTTTTTGATTGAATTCCGGCCTTGGGGTGACAAAATAATCGAGTAAGAGAGATTGAAAGTGCCAAGTGTTGATAAGTAGCAATTTGGATAGAGTAACAAGTTTGGGCAAAGAAAATCGTATCTCTTTCCACAGACTGGAATGTGATATTTATACCGTAAAAGGAAATACTCGGTGCCCAAGTATAAAAGATATTATTCTAATGTGGTAATGACACATGTAATACTTGGTCATCAAGTAAAATGTACTAGTTTAATCACAAGGATACACGTGTGAGGCTTGACTGACAAGAGGATGGAGACACTTGGCTGATTGGTATGGTGGTAACTGATTTGATTCTCTTTGTACTGGTCTACAAAAGAGAGTAACGCGTGTACGCCTAGAACCTTTTATGGATAACTGCCTGGATGACATCATGGGCTCTGTGGGCCTTGAGCTCGGGAACAATGTATTCAGCTAAGGAGAAGGCGACCTCAACTTGCTTAATTGATGCTCCTTCTAGCTCTTTGACTTTGTAGGCGGTTAGTTGACTTCAGGTTTAGCCATAGCGTTGACTTTGGCGTTGGCCCAAGCAGCTAACGTACTTGGGCTCGACTCTTGTTTTGAATTTATCTCGATAATCTGAGGGTTGACTTCAGAACCAAGCTTGGCGGACGCGGACTCAGGCTCGATGGGAGAAATTGACTTATCTCGATGTTCAAAAAACTCATTTTAGGAAGCAACCTTGACGACACAGGCTCGACCTCGATATTAACTTCATACCTAATATTTTTAGGAGATTGCTTTGTCCATAAACGTTGATACTCATGTTCTTACTGGGCTCCTAAATTGTTGAAAAAGAAGTAATTAGAGTTTGCACTCCATTTTATTGTCCAAATTGGACTTGCATCCCGTTTTTTAAATTCTTTGTATGTGCACCCCAACCCCGTATGAAAAGACAAAACTGCCCCTCCATTTGCAATTCTGTTGGCTTTCAATATATTCCTGAATGAGAGACATTTTTGTCTTCTCGTACTGGATTGAGGTGCAAATACAAAAAATTTAAAAAAACGGAATGCAAAATCTAAATTAACCAAAATCTAAATTAACCAATAAGATGGGCGCACGCTCAAATTGGATTGGGATCCTCTGCCGCACGGCAGAGTGCCTTGCGCGCAGAGGACCGTCGGATGGGGGAAGAGCGGCCTCGGGATCTGCGCTTCAACATCTCCGACCGTCCATCTTTTGATCGGATGGTTCCCGAGGGCCAGGCACCGTGCCTTACTTTGAAGTATGGCAGAGGTTCCGGATCCGCTCAAATTAGGCCAAAAAAAATCTCCGAGCTGAAACGTGAACTAAAATGCGCTTTTCGCGAACTTGTTTATTTTCCACCGCCAATCCATTTCCAAGAATCTGTTTCTCGTCCATCTGAAATATCTTACCCGTTTCTCCGACCATATTTTATCGCGATGAAGATTCGATTGAGTAATAGGATGTACAAAGTTTGACAAAGCCGGAGGAGTCTTTAGCTTTGCAATCCACAGCTTTTATGGATGAAGCAGTGAGAATAGGTAACTACGACGCTGTAAGCGCCGCCGGGGGATATGGAGATAGGGTGATGGAGTGGGAGGACGGTCTTCCACACGGAGACGATCTCACTCCATTGTCTCAATCGCTAATCCCGCCGGGGCTGGCCTTCGCGTTTCGGATTTCACCGGAGCCACTCCGGACCATGCTCGATGTGAATCGCGCCTCGAACATGACGTTTGCATCGCTGCAAGGAGGTAAGAATCAGATGATTTCGTCCCTGAATCTTAATAGTTTTCAGCCGTTCGATGAAGATCTGAACAAGGAGAGGATTATTACGGACGATGATACGGATCTGATACGAGAAGGATCTGATTCGAGGAAGAATCGGCGGATTGAGACCGGAGGAGGCGGGGTAGAGGAGGCCGAGGACTCGGGTATGCGGGATGGAAACTGCGGAGACGGTTCGTCCGCGAAAACTGCTCAGAAGCGGCAGAGGCTCGTTTGGACGCCGCAATTGCACAAGCGATTTCTGGACGTGGTGGGGCATCTCGGCATCAGCAAGGCAGTGCCGAAGACGATTATGGAGCTAATGAACGTAGAGGGACTCACAAGGGAGAACGTCGCCAGTCATTTACAGAAGTATAGGCTGTACTTAAAGAGGATGCAAGGGTTCCCAAACGAGGGGCCTTCTTCTGCATCGGATAGGTTGTTTGCTTCGACGTCTTTGCCACAGAGTTTGCCAGAATCTGGTCATGGACATGGCCACCATCATAATAGCAATGAATCTAATGATCACATATCGATGCCAATTCCTTTGCCTTGCCCGCACCAAATGCTTCCCATGCCATTGTTTGGTATCACTCCTGATGGAATCAATGGGAAGATGGGAAACCAAAATGGTGGACCTCCTAGTCATCTTCATCATCAGTATTATATGGGCCAACAAAGGGAGTGGCCAGGAAACCAATTTGGTGCATATCATCACGTTCCTCCAACTGAAAAGTAATTACTTGCTCAACTTGTCTGCACTTAACTCAATGAGGCCAGACTGTGCATGTAAATGACCTTCTTTATACGAAGTACTCTGATTCATGTGTTTGATGATATTTCTTTGTCAGGAGTTTACTTGATTAATGTAGAATTGTTGGGAAATTTTAGTTGTGAGAATTATACTCGTAGATTAACAATTAATGTATTACTGCTATTAGTAGAAGATCTGTTGTTCCTGTTGTGAGGTTGAAAATGAAGATGTATGGTTGAGATTCGAAATAAAATAATTGAGAAAATAAAACCCTGTTTTCTTTTTTCTTTTTCAAGGAAAAAGGAAGACTTTTTGGGACTCACTAAAAAAGAAATTAAGAAATAAGGTAAGATGGTGGAGTTTTTTGTTATATCATTCGCCTTTCTTAAAGGAGTTGAAGCCAGTATGGTGTGTATTATTGCACAACAACTTAATAGTTAACTGTATCTTCATGTAATACTTATACATTCTACAGGAAGGACACTCCATGCGCTGATAGTTTCTTGGAGTGTCAGATGATAAGAAGACCCTCCAAGCTATATCCCCATTCTTAGCATATAAGCAAAAATGGCAAAATGTGAATTGGGGCTGCATCCTGGACAGAGTTATCTTTTTTTAATCATGTTTACAGTTTTCTGTTCAGTCCATATATACCCTATTTTATTTTGAATTAATACTCCCTATTATTAGAGTACTTATTAGCTGTACTACCTGTTCCTTTTTAGGTAGAATTTTATTATATTTTCTATTTTTGGTTATTTTTATTCTACCTTTTCATCTTTCTCTTTTCTACATTCTCATCTTCTCTTTAGCATTTTTCATCTATACTTTTTTCGATCTTTTCTACACTACACACGGATATTTTTTTTTAATCTCCGTGAAAAAACTAGAGTAACAACAATCATAGTTGGAGTAATTATATCTTTCAGACATTGATTCTATATTGTTATTCTATAAATATATTAGGGATACACTCCTGCACTAGCTTGAATGTTATCTTGAATTTATTTAAATCTGCGATCATATATGACCATACTAGAATTGTAAACTAAATCAGACCAAATAGATTAGATGATAATAGAAAAATATACAAAGTACAAGATTGGACTATAAAAGTTACACCATATTTGCTATAGATGTATATATAAATGTTTTTTGTTGTCAGTGTGAATTTCACAAAGATGAACCTTGATTCACAAAAACTGATGCCTCATGCCTAACAACTTATCTGATCGTGTTTGATTCAAACAGATGTATAGAACATTAGAACTCAAGTTCCTGTGTACTTTTCCTGTTAGATATGAAGCAGAGAAGCTTCTAATGAATCATTGTCTACTGGTTGCATTTTATTAGTGTGTCCTCAAACCTCTTGTTTAAACCATAAATGGCATGTTTTGTTGTTGGTAACTGTTAAAAC
This sequence comes from Cuscuta epithymum, assembly GCA_945859915.1. NCBI lineage: Eukaryota > Viridiplantae > Streptophyta > Magnoliopsida > Solanales > Convolvulaceae > Cuscuta > Cuscuta epithymum. The sequence continues at coordinate 554,157 of CAMAPF010000249.1, forward strand.
CTTCCCTCGGTCACAACCTGAGATTCAATTGTATATCTAATCAAATACTGAGTACTATCTATCTGTCAATGGGTCCTTGCAAGTTGCAATGCAAGTTGGGTATCTGAAGCTCCTCCAGTCACTATCTTTAGCCTTTGCTATTAGTCATTTATTTATTTATTGTTAATAATGTACTGGTTCATTTCTGATTTTCGGTCTCTAACCTTTGAAATGATTTGATACCATTTGACCCCATTTAGGGGGACAACTTTAGAAATTGAACTACAGTTTGCTTCTTGAGCCTCAAAGTTTTCTTTCTTTCTTTCTACTCCGTATTTCTTCCTTACTTGAATTTCACTTTTTCACCGAAAAACATGGCAAATCTCATTCATGGAATTTTCCTTGGCATATTTGGATCTATGCTTTACACTAATAAAGTAATAAGTGTAAAGTGTAGTGCAGACGCCAATGTATGGGAAGCATTTTTGTACCAGATAATCTTGGAGACCTAAGCCTACCACAACAATAACAACGTTGGATATTACGTAGATAAAAATAACAACAATAACATAAGAAGGATAAAACTAGAAAGAATGGCACAAATATCACTCTCCAACTTTCATTAGGCAAATATATGACCAAAATTTCTTTTGGCAACAAACTGACCGATTCGGTTTTTTTCCTTCTACGCTTTGGAGGCCCATCATCTTCTGCGCTGCAAGCAAGGATCGTTGCCAGGAGCAGAGAAGACCTCCCCTCCCCATGTTGTCGCCCTCTGCAGACGGAACCTCGCTGCCGCCATCACTCTTCGCAGACGGTTCCTCTCCCTGAGCTTCGCCGACCTCGCCTCTGTCTTCTTCCCTGTCGTTTAGATCTGTTACATTGTTGCACGACACTATGACGACAAGGAGCAACACGACAGGCTGATCTAGATCCAAATCTAAGCGGCTAGGCTTGGGGTTGGTCAGAGGTGTTGCGATGGCTTGGAGTGGGATTTGGGACAAGGGCGGGGGAAGGTAGGGAGTGGACTGGGGAGGGGGGTTGGGGGTTGGGGGTTGGGGAGGGGGGTTTGGGGTGTTGGGAGCTGGTCACGGTGGTGGTGAGCAGTAGGCCAGTTTAGATTTCAGATCATGGGTGTGGTAGGCCTGGGGTGAGATGGGGTTGGGGTGCGGTGGCCGAACCGAGTGATGGCAGCGTGGGGCGGTGCCGACTGCGGTGCCGTCCAGAAAAAGGACGGCCGGAGTAACTTCCGATGGTGGCCTTACTGTAAAATCGAGTGTCACTGTGCACTGGTGACGTCACTGTGGCGGCGTCACTATTGTGGTGGTTATGGTGACACGGGCGGTGGTTATAGTGACACAGGCGGCGGCTTTAGTGACACTTGAAGTGGTTATAGTGACACGGGCAACGGCTACAGTGACACGAGCGGCGAGTATAGTGACATAAAATTTAATAGTGACATACAAATCTGGCAGACACTATGTTTTTCTAAATATATGACCTCCTTGATCACTTTTTTGCCCCTTTTTAAAAGTGGTCCCTTTTTTGTACTCTCTCCGTCCCAATTTGATGATCCCGTATTTCCTTTCTAGGCCATCCCAAATTGATAGTCTCATTTTCCTTTTTGGAAAGAAATATGTGGTCCACATCATTTCACCTTTTTCTACTCAAATCTCAACCACAACTTTTACCTTTTCAACCACTTCCTTAATCTTTGAGCCCAAAAGAAATGAGATCATCAAATTGGGACCAAGGGAGTAATTGATTCAAAATTAGTAATATTTAAATAAAAACCCCATAAAACTAAGGCATTTCCCCATGAATATTACGTAGTACTAAATTAAAACACAAGACAAAAGTATGATTTATTTTAAAAAATTTCAAAAAAGTGACATATTATGTGATTAGGGGTGGACTCGGGTCGGGCCGCCCGGCCCGGTTGGCCGGGCTTCGGGCCGGTTCGGGCCTACCGAACCGCTCAATTCTCTGGGCGGGCTCGGGCCTCCTAAAAGTGGAACCACCCGGTCCGGGCCCGGTCCGGGCCTATTTTTTTTTCAATTTTTTTTGTTTCTACCGGGTTGGGATGGGTGTTTGGGGGGTGAAGGGGGGTCGGGGGTTAATTACAAAAGCAAAAGAAAATTAAAAAAATAACATTGAACCGGAACCGGCCTCGAACCGCTACCTACCCCGGGCTGGTTCTGGTTCTCCCTTCCCAAAGAAAAAGCCCGGCCGGGCCCAGCCCCGAACCGGAACCAGCCCGGCCCGGGTCCATCCCTATCTGGCTGTCTGTGATTAGTTATCAATGACTCATCATTTATTAAGGACACATCACTTTGAAATATACTATAACGACTCTTATTCAGTTACTCATACATAGTTACTAGTCATATTTTTGTTCAAAATTACAACTAGTTATATTTTTGTCTAGGGAAACGATATTGGTAATATAAATGTCATTTTTCTGAAAATAACATAATAAATAAAAAGATAAAGAGGATAAAATATCTTTATACGGAGTATAATACTCCCTCCGTCCCATTTAAAGGTTCCCACTTTCCTATTTTAGACGTCTCATCTAAAGGTTCTCACTTTCTGTTTTAGGAAATAATTAACATTCTTAAATGACTATTTAATCATCAAATATTAAAAAAAAATACATTTATAAAATCACAGTTATCACCAATAACACATTATATTATATACTCATCAAAATTGTTTTTCAAAACATTTTGAATTAGCATATTTAATTATTGTCTAAATAATCGTGTCATTTTGTCACGAGAATCTTTAAATGGGACGAAGGGAGTATAAAGTAATAGAGTTGAGACAACTATTGGAAGAAAAAATCACGTCCACAATAAGGGCAAAATAGGAAATTAAGGAGAAAAATAAATTTGGTAATTAATGATGGTAAATACTAAAGCAAAATTACGCCCAAAGCCAAAGGTACGATAGAAATATTTATGAAGACTATCTAACATAATTAATGTATGACTAAAAGCAAACTACTTTGAAACTTTATGCGGAGTAGTTTTTTTACTGTAAAACGGGCGGCTTTATATTAAAACCGAGAACACATACAAGACAATTTTCAGACAGATTTTACATATCTAATCGTGAACCCTAGGAGTAAACATAGAATCAGACAACTCATACAAAGCGACCTGATTCGCTAAACCTGAAACGGGCAAATTTAAGCCTAAAACGAACGGATTTGAAACCATGCCTATTAAAAGAACTCCAGAAACCCAAACATTCAAATCAAATCTACTCTGACTTAAACAAAAACAAGTACTACTAAAGAGAAAATAATATTGAAATAAAATCTTTTTACAAAACTCTTCCAGGTATGGAGGTGGTTCCGGAGGAGGACGAGCCCTTGCAATATGGATGAATACCAACTTCACCACCGCCGGAGCAACCGGCCAAGGCTTCACGATCTAGCACCGATACAAACTCTCAGCCACAATCCGTTCATCCGCCAACATTATCTCCTTCGATGTAGTTGCAACCCTAAGCGTTAGAACACTTAAAATCAGAATAATCTGCCGCTCCAGCCCCATATTGATAGGGGCGGCGGAAAATCTCAACCATTACAAAGAGGGAAGACGGTCGCTTGTACGGAGTAGTTAATAAGAGCATCTTCATTCACGATTTTAAAATAAATGGTTTTTCTATTACACATCATTGACATATCACATTTATTCGATAAATGCAATTTAACTACCACTTAAAATAATTCGGGATCCAAATCTTGATATCGTACTTTCTTTTTCAATAATCTTCCTAAATAATCTCTCAATAACAATGATAGTATTTCAAATAATCTTTCACATCATCCAACGTTTTTTGACCAGTCACATCATCCAATTAAACCTTAAATAATCTATGGATGTGGATGCTCGAAGAGTGTTGTAAGACAAACACGTAAGTTTTTTTTGAAAATCAAATAACTAATTTATTATTAAATGATAGCAAAGACACAAAAGAATGAATAGTCTAAGGGTACAATGGGATGAGGCATAGAACAGAACAGATTCAATGAATCCTTTCAGATTGCTAACCCCGCAATAATGTAGTCTAGTTTAACGACCTTGCTGCTCTTCTTGCTACTCCAAAGAGTAAATAAAAAATTACAACTAAAAAATCCGGCTTCACCAGGCACCGGAAAGGGAGAATTGGTTTGACTAGCACCCAATAAAGGAAACCAATCGAGCAGAAATTTTCTGAAGCATCGGTTTGACCATCCACTGAAAAGAAGATCCAATTGATCATCTTCTTCTTTCCAGAGTGAAGCAGTGGTTCAGGTGGTGGGCTAGTATTTGAAGCATCAGAACAACAAGGTTGAAAAAGATTTACCAACAAGAACAACGAAAATTCACCAGATCGATTACATCGATTAGAAACACACAACCTCTGGACATTGCTAGGAGAATAACATACCACACGCTCACATGAAGCGGACAAAATTCTCGGCCAATGAAGAAACCGGACCAAAATCCCCGAAAATAGAAATTAAAAAAGATTGGAAGCATAGAAAAACCTTTGATTCGATCTTTCACTGCATAGAGAATGTCACCATCTTCCAAAACTTTTTGCTGATTGAAAAAGAAAAGGTTGAAAATCGGATCTTGAAAGAGGTTGTGGATGACCGCCTAGAGTTTCCCCTAGGGTCGTCTCTCCAAAAGTTCGCTGCTCTTCGCTTGGCTCTTTCTACGATCAAACTAACCTTACTAACACGTAAGTTTTTTTATCATCAAACATGCCTCTATTCATATCAAAAGATTCGGGATCATTACATCAAGTAAAGGAAAAATAAAACTGACACCAACTGACACTCCAACAACTACGATTGTAACCTTATGGTGAGACTTTGAGACGGTCACCCCCTGAAAGAGCAACACGGATCGCTAACCATGTAGTGGGCTTGACATAGCCAAACCTGTTCCCATAGATCCAATCATACCCAATGACATAAAGAGAGACAAAAAACTCAAACAAACTGTCAAAACTAACAAAAAAGGACACAAGAAAACAAATAACAAACAGATAAAAACTACAAGAAAAATGATCACGAACTCTAGCACCTCGTACATCCCATGGTGGTGGTTCAGGAGGAGGTCAAACCACCGGTACCATGTTAATTGATCCTCCATGACCTATGGCTGCCAACGACCATGCATTAATCCTCCGCCCCTGCAGAACCAAACTCACCCCTACTTCGTGCGACCACACCACTGCCAATCTCCTCCAACGTCAACAGCACCGCCGCATCCTCAAGCATTGACCACAACGCCGATCTCCTCGAGCCATGACAGCAAAACCGCGCAATACGAAAGCCTTCAGCCACACCGCTCGTCCCAAAACTGCTTGCCGTGAAGCAGAAGAAACCTGCAATAAGTCCGAACCCGAACTCCGCGTCGACGCTCCCCTGGCGAGAGAACGCCAATCACCGGATCAGAAAAATTGGCCGAAGCCACCGGAACCTATAGCCGAAACGACCGCCGCTCGAAAAACAAGCTCTAGCGGCAGGATGCCCTGGAGAGACAAAAACCCTTTTATGAGATTACTAACACGTAAGTTATTACATGTCAATTTAAAAGTTATGCTATTAATGGAAAGAGTAAAAATGTCATGATTAGGGCTGTGCATTAACCGGGTTGTACCGTATTTTAGACCTAAACCGGATCGGAATGGACCGGTCCGGACCGGACCGGTATAAACCGGTCCGGGTTTTGGTCCTTAGTTTTGTAAGATTCCGGGTTCCGGTCCGATCCGGGTCAAACCCGGAAAAAACAGGTCCGGACCAGAATGGACCGGTAACCTATTTTCCCGTAAAATATATACTTGCTTTTGTATCATTAGTCATTATGTTTATGACTTATTTTTGTCTTTTATTATATAAACGAATATATGCGGAGTTTATATTTGGTGTCTAATTATTTCCTAAGTTGTTTTTTATTTATTTATTTATGTGATTTTTCTGCTTTTTATTTGTTTCTTTATTTGCAGGTGCACATGTAGTTTATACGTAGTATATTTTTGGACTTAATTTAGTTTTTATTACTTTATAATAGATTTTTCATCTTAATATACACAAAAGATTGTAGTTTTAATTATTGTGGGAAGCTAATTGTTACGATTGAATAGTTTTGATAACTATATTCCAAAATTAATAAATGAGCTAGATAAACAATTATTTAGTCTATTTAGCATATCCGAACATAAAATTATAATTTAGAACAACAACATCCAAGCCTTATTCCTAAAAAAATTTGGGACCAACTAAGAACACTCTAAGATAATATTTATTTTTTAAAACCGGGTCAATTAGGGTCAAAACCGGACCGGACCGGAAAATTCAGGTTCAGACCGGTCCGGACCGGTTAGATTCAGGTCCGGTCTTCGGTCCAAAGAAAATGATGATTCCGGTTCCGGTCCTAACCGGTTCCGGTCCGGTCCGGTCCGGTTTTGGAACGGTACACACCCCTAGTCATGATATGCTCTATTAAGATTGGTGGAAATATTGAGATTATGATACATGTTATTGATGGAAATAATGAGGTTGTCGAAAAATTGATGGAAATGGTGAGTGTAATTATAATATGGTGATATGCTCTATTAAAAGGGAAAAGGTGCAAATTGGCCCATGTACTAACCAAAAAAGGTCAAATAAGCCCTTATTTAGGAGGCTTTGTCCGCCCGTCTTCATTTGGGGTGGTTCCCGGTGGAATTTTTTGAAATTTTTTGAGCATCTTATTCACCAAGTCTAGTTTACTCATACCAAATTTCAGCTAAAACTTCAATCGGGAAGGCATTCAAATGAATTCTTGAAAATAACTGCGCAGTTATCTTCAACAATTCATTTGAATGCCTTCTCGATTGAAGTTTTAGTTGAAATTTGGTATGAGTAAACTAGACTTGATGAATAAGATGCTCAAAAAATTTCATCAAAAAATTCCACCGGGAACCACCCCAAATGAAGATGACCGGACAGAGCCTCCTAAATAAGGGCTTATTTGACCTTTTTTTGTTAGTACATGGGCCTATTTGCATCTTTTCCCCTATTAAAATTGATAAAATATACGGTCCAGCCGGCTATATCAAGAGCATGATACCGCCAACATTTTTGTAATTTATTCAAACTCTTGGGGGCATTAGTAATGTTAGTGTTTTCTGTTGCTTCTCTTTTTCTTCGGCCGGCTGCTTCTCTTTTTCTTCCGCCGGCGTTACGCTTGGGCTTGGGCTTGTGGCCGTTGTGGGATTGAGGGTTGCGTTAGTGGGTTGCTTTACTCTTTTTTTCTTTTCTCTTTTTTCCTTTTATTTTTACGTTTGACTTATTGCTTTTTCATTAATTTACTTGTTGCTTTTCTTTTCTTTATTTTTTCTTTAACGATCTTTTACTTTATTTTTTATTCAATTATTATAATAATGTACTATACAAAATATTATTTAATGTTTGAGTTTGCTTTTTGGTTTTCCAATCAGCCTTCTAATTTAAGTTTTTTAATTTGTGCATTATAAAATATTTTAGTTATTAATGTTTGTCTTTTCTATTTTTAATTTCAAGATGAATATTTATTACGTAATAGTTTATTAAATATTGTGTGTTATTTACTGACATGTGTTTTGTGTTATACTAAAATGAGTATTGTTTAAAATAAATGTGCATACACAATTGTTAATAACGAATTTATTAGATGTACACATTATAGAAAAGAGTTTATGTTATATTCGAACGAGTATAGCGATTACAAAAATGAGCATACACAATTGAATATTTGAACACATTAGCGAATTCAAATGAGCTTTTAAATTTTTTTATGCTCATTTCGTAAGTTGTGTATGCTCATCTATTATTGGTTTTATGCTCATTTTAAAATGTTATATCAATGCATATGTCAAAAATAACATATTACATTAGATTCACGTGGGAGTTGATTATTATAGACACGAGAGCACAAACCATGATACTCAATTGCATGTTTCTGATATTCAATATAGAAGGTTTGATTCTTAATGAAGATGTCTTGATGCTCAACTAAAAAAAATTATGATTTTCATATCAATCCTCATTTTGTAAGTTACGTATGCTCAATCGGTATTCCCTTTATGCTCATTTTTAAAATGTCATAACAATGCATATTTCAAAAGTTCCATATTACATTAGATTCACATATTGAAATTCATAGAAATTGATTATAGATATAATTTAATGAGTTTTTATAAAAAAAATAAGAAAAAGAAATTGAATTACATATATGAAGTTGATATCACAATACTCATTATTCGACTCTTAATGCTCAATAGAATACATCTGATGCTTATTAAAAATGTATTAATACTCATCTAACTAAAACCGCGATTTTTACTGATATTACAAAAATGCCACCATTTTTTAGTTGAGATTTCAGCTTTCTTGTACTAACACGGTGTTCATTAAAATTGGATCATTGCTCATTAACAGTACACTAATGCTCATTTAGTAGAAATTGTGATTTTCACTTTAATTACAAAAATGCCACCAAATTATTTTGCTATTTTTTTCTTGGGCCCGTTAGTTTCCTTGTTGGGCCCGTTAGTTTCCACCAAATGTATATTATACAACCGGCTGTATGGTGAGCACCGTACAGCCGGCCCAGTAACAGGCCCAAGGGGAAAATAGCAAAATAATTCGGTGGCATTTTTGTAATTTATGTGAAAATCGTGATTTCTGTTAAATGAGCATTATTGTACTGTTAATGAGCAATAGTCCAATTTCGATGAGTATTAAGCGTCTAATAATGAGCAGCATGTTATTATAAGAAAGCTGATATCACAACTAAAAAACGGTGGCATTTTCGTAATTTCAGTGAAAATCGTGGTTTTCGTTAGATGAGCATTAATAAACTTTTAATGAACATCAGAAGTATTCTACTGAGCATTAAGAGTCAAATAATGAGAATTGTGATATCAACTTCATATATTGTAATTCACTTTCTTTTTCTTATTTTTTCTTTTACAAAATCTCATTAAATTATATCTATAATCAATTCTATGAATTTCAATATGCGAATCTAATGTAATATGGTACTTTTGAAATACGCATTGTTATGACATTTTAAAAATGAGCATAACATTGGTACCAATTGAGCATATGTAACATATAAAATGAGCATTGATATGAAAACAATAAGCTTTGTTAGTTGATCATCAAGACATTTTCATTGAACATCTAACTTTTTCTATTGAGTATTTGAAGCATGTAATTGAGTATAATAATCTCTACTCTCGTGTCTATAATCAACTCGATTTCATGGGAATCTAATGTAGTATGGAAATTTCAAAATATGCATTAATATTACATTTTATAACGCGCATAAAACCAATACCCGATGAGCATATTTAATTTAAAAAATGAGCATCGAAATGTTCAAAAGTTCAATTGAATTCTCTAATGTGTTTTGATATTCTTTTCTTTTTTACTCCAGGGGGGTTTGGGGGGGAGGGGCTGGGGGAGCCTGGAGTAATCAGGGCTGAAACTAACTCCATTGGGTTTCAAACCCTTATGTGCCTAGCGGGATTCGAACTCGAGACCTCCCACTAGGCACGGTAACCTCGCAAACAGCTGGGCTGGAATGCGTGGTTGTGTTCTGATATTCATTTGTATATGCTCATTTCTTTTAATCGCTATACTCATTCGAATATAACATAAACTCCTTTCTATAATTTGTACATTTAGTAGATGCGTTATTAACGATTTAGTAAACTCTCATTATATATAACAATGAGAAACATAAAAGTGTTATATTAAAAATAATTTATAGTCTTTTTTCTTGAATTACAAATATAACCATGTTGTTCTTATAATATTTACTCATGCACATTTATTTTATACTATACTCATTTTAGTATAAAACGAAACTCATGCTAGCAATAACACACAATATTTGATAAACTAATAAATATTCATCTTAAAATTAAAAATAGAAAAACAAAACATTAATACCTACAATATTTTATAATGCACAAATTAAAAAAAAAAAACTTAAGTTAGAAGGGGATGGGAAAAAGAACAAAAACAAACTCAAACACTAAATATTATTTTATGCAATACGTTTTAATGATATTTGAATAAAAAAATTAAAATAAAGGATTGTTAAAGAAAAAACTAAAAGCCAACACGTAAACAAAATGAAAGCAAAAACACAAAAGAAAAGTGAAACTAACTGGAACAAAAAACGACGAAACAAAGTGAGGATGAAAGATAGAAGAAAGAAATAAAATGGACGAGCAGGTAAGCATGCCAGCGGAAAAGAACAACAACGAGCAGCAGCTAACTAAGGTGTTGTTCTGTTCGTCTTATTCTTATTACTTATTACTTATTCTTATTTTATTCAGATCAAATCAGATCAGATCAGAAAAATTCAGATCAGATCAGATCAGATCAGAAAAATTCAGATCAAATCAGATCAGATCAGAAAGATTCAGATCAGATCAGATCAGATCAGAAAGATTCAGATCGGATCAGAAACATTCAGATCAGATCAGACCAGATCAGAAACATTCAGATCAGATCAGATCAGATCAGAAAAGTTCAAACATGATTTATCACTTTTATTATTATATTAATTATTATTATTAATATTGTTATTACTATTATGATTATTATTATATAATTATTATTAATAATATTAATAATAATATGATAAAAAAAATAAGATATTAATATAGTTATAATATTTTAATATAATAATAGTAAAATAAATGCAATTATTAAGAAGACTATTATTATTATTACAATATTATAATAATAATAATATGATTAATATTATTATAATATTATATTATAATTATATGTAATTATAATTATACTTACAATTATAATTCTTATAATTATAAGTATATCAATTGTAATTATTATAATTATATCTATAATTAATTATAATTATAATTGTAATTAATTATAATTATAATAATTATAATTACAATCATAATTATAATTATGATTATAATTATAATTATAATATAATATTATAATAATATAATACTAATTATAATATTATTATTATTATTACTATTATGTTATTGTAATAATAATATTAATATAATAATATCGTTATAATAATATTAATTGTATTTATATTACTATTATTATATTATAATATTATAATTAATGTTAATATAACTATAATTATTATTAATTATAAATATACTTATAATTATATTATAGTTATAATTTATGATTATAATTATTATTTTTATTATAATTATTAATATTATTATTATTATTATTGTTACTATTGTAATTATTTTACGGAGTAATTATAATAATATTGATAACTATAGTTACAATTATAGAGATAAATATTGTAATTTTAATTACCATTATAATTATATCTATATTTATAATTAGTGTAATATGTATAAATTTTTTCATTTTAAATTTAATTTTAATTATTATTATTATTTTTATAGTTACGATTATAATTATAATTTTATTTAAGTTATATTTGTAATTGCAATTATAATAATTATAATTATAATTATAATCATACAAATATTCAAATCAGATCAGATCAGAAAGATTCAGATCAGATCAGAAGGATTCAGATCAGATCAGAAACATTCAGATCAGATCAGACCAGATCAGAAACATTCAGATCAGATCAGGAAGATTCAGATCAGATCAGATCAGATCAGACAGATTCAGATCAGATCAGATCAAAAAGATTCAGATCAGATCAGATCAGATCAGATCAGATCAGAACTTAAAAAATTCAGATCAGAAACATTCAGATCAGGCGAAGAGAACAGCTTCTAAGTTAACTATTGCCCTTTAAGCTTCTAAGTTACTTTTTTTTATTATCGTCAAACCAACAAATATATTAAATCAACAAAACGTTCTCACATGGCGGATAATACAATCAATAAAAAAGCAGGAAACAAAACGATAAAAAGCCTTCTGTCTCCCGTCCGCAATTGAACTAGATTTAGAATCTATCACCTTTGTAGAAGCAATAACATTCGTTGATCCCGTAATGAATGAGTCTAACTGAGCATGACAGACAAACCAGACTTCTCATCATCTGAATTAAATTCTAGAATCTCTTTGCTAGAAAATAAGAACACGTCCAAAACAACATGTGATTTGAAAGAAAAACACAAACGGAATAAAACGAAATTAAAACAAAATCCACTCATCTTCTTTCACACTTTAGACTTGTTTACACTCCCGAGATCCAAACTTTAAGAGTAGAGTTTCAACCTATTTATCGGGTAGAAAAAAAAAAGTTAAAATGTTGGCACATTTCTCAAATTGTTCGGCATGAACCTCTTCTAGGGATGTCAAAAAACCCCGACCCGCAATGACCCGCCTTGGCCCGAGACATTTGGGGTGGGTCTGCCCCGCCCGATCTTGCAAATGGGGCGGGTCCGCCCCGCCCCGCCTATACAATGGGGCGGGTCCGCGTATTAGAATTGACACGTGCGGCCCCGACCCGCCCCCCGACCCGCTCAATATACAAGTATACATACTTTTTCTTAAATAATACTACAAATATACTTCAACATACATATGTGTGTATACAATAAATCACAAATTCTTTGATCTTATAATATATGAATATATATTAGAATGAGATGAACAAAGGACTATCAATGTCTTCTTTATATATAGAATTTTAATACATATATTCAATTATTAATATAACTAATTAGATTAACTATTCAAGTCTAAGTAATTTTTCCTTAATTTTTGAAATTTTTAACGTATCATGAATTTGATTTAATGTATTGATTTTTAATTATTATTTAGAGATAAACTTTATGTATATTCAATTGGTAACAACTTCCCACAAATAAAAATACATACTAGCTAATTAGGTTGGGGCGGGGCGGGGCGGACCCGCCCCGCCTCGCATGGGCGGGTCATGGGTCAACAAGTTTGGACCCGTGCAGGTCACGGGGCGGGGCGGACCCGCCCCGCCAAGTCACGGGGCGGGTCCGGATCTTGCAATACCCGCCCCGCCCCGACCCATTGCCATGCCTAACCTCTTCCAGGTGTTAAGACTTGAGACATACGGAGTATTCCTGAAAGGATAAAAAGAACCGCACGAGTTGGAGATCGACCAGAAGATGAATGGATTTGGTATCTGTAAACCCGACCCAGATCTACCTTTTTGCACCGCCACTTCACACCCAACACAAGTTCCCACCTTCACCCGTTTTCAGATTCGGGTATCGACCCGTTTTCAACCCTCTGTTACAGAAACCAATTTCCTCTTCAATCTCTTCTCACCAAAATTCCTGCCACAAGAAGAGGTTGACCGCCGTGAAGGCCAGCCGCAAAGGAGAGACTCCTTACGAGGTCTTGGGCGTCTCGCCTGCTGCAACTCCACATGAAATTAAGAAAGCGTATAGGAAACTCGCTCTTAAATATCATCCTGATGTCAATAAAGAGGTAATCATTCCGAATATCTGTATTTTGAGTATGCATGATATTCTTCTATTAAAAAATGAAGAGAAATGGCGTGTAAAGGTCCAAAGGATGCGCAATTATGTTATATCAGCTGGAATGTGTCTAAGTTTTGGTAGAGGCTCTTACTTTGGTGAGCTTGGAATTTCTAAACTAGTTTTGTTTGATCTATGGCAATCTTTTTTTTAATGATCTATGGCAATCTTAAGAATGGTGGTTGAGTTGATTGGATGGGATTATCTGTTGGGCTATACCTGCTTAATTAGAAAGAGCTTGACAAATGCCCACTTGGGGGTGTTTGGATCTGATTCTTAAAACTGCTTCTGCAGAAGATGGAGTGTTTGGGTGAAAGTGCAGAAGTGATTCTGGTACTCAAATTTACTTATAGAATCAATTTTTTGGTGACCAGCTTCTGAAAACTGATTCTGATTCTGTTTCTGCTTTAAAAAAGAAGCAGAGGAAGAATCAGTTTCAAACACCCCTCAGATTCTAAGGGTATTTGGAGGAAAGTGATTATAATTCTCAGTGTTAATAATCCTAATTTGTTCTGTGATGTGTGGAAATTCATTAGTTCAATAGTGTTTGACATTGATTTTGTTTGCATGTACAAGAGACTTACATTGAATTGTTCGGCGAAATTATGCTAAGTTGCTAACACTTTATGCTTTGCCACTTCAGCCCAATGCAAAGGAGAAGTTTATGAGGATTAAGCATGCCTACAATACAGTGCTAAACTCCAAGGCAAGAAAGAAGTATGGTTCTGGAAGTGACTCATCTAATGATTCTTATGACACAACTTCGGGTAGCCAAAGTGGAACAACAAAAGATGAAGATTTTTATGGATTTGGTGAGATGTGTTTTCATCGCATAAGTTAAACCGCATTACCAAATTGTTTTTGTATATCTGGCTAACACAAACAATGATCTGTACATTTAGAATCTTAGAATCTACAAAAACAGTGTTTAGCATTATATCAATATATAATCTATTGGGAATTAGTCTTTATAAAATACGGAGTAAAATATAGAAAATCTTTAAAATTTAATTCTTATTCTTTACCCCCTTCGTCCTGCAGGTAACTTTTTCAGGGATGTACAAGTTACAGTAGGTAGATTCTGCAGATCATCGCAATCACTTATTTACCAAGCTTAATCTTCCACTAATATTAGGGCACTTATAAACCTCTATTTTGCCAGTTGAAGTCACATGGTGAGGCTTAAACAGTTAAACTTACTTATTTTGTTGCAGAGGACTTCTTTAAGGATGTTCAAGAAGAATTCCGAAATTGGGAAGTAAATTTAGCCTCACAAGGGAAGCCGAAGAGTTTGTGGGAGGAAGTGGCGGTGAGTGAATTAAATATTCTTGTACTGTATATCACTATATCTAGAAACAAGAGAAGATATCGAAAATGTGACAACTTAGATCTCCTGAAATGCAAGGGAATTAAAGTAGGGAGAAAAATTGTAGGAAAATTTGAAGTAAATAAAACGTGAGAAAAAATAAAAAATTGCTTCAAACTCAATTTAATCTATATTTGGAGATGTTTGAACTCATTTTCTTTAATATTTGTAATATGTAAGTTCTATGAATTATAGATATGTGAAAAATTCCACAAAGGTTGGAGGGGTTGCTTACTATTTTTTCTACAAGTCCAAATCGTATTAAGATTAAATAGTCTTTATGCAAGAGACAGTTTAATTTAATGGGTAATGCCACTTAATAACCAACATTTATTTCATAATGGGTTTAAATAATGGGTTTAAAGAATTGGTTGAATCGAAGTCTCTATGACAATCTATTCCATAATAGTTATTTTCTTAATAAGGGAATGCCTAATTATTAGGGCTTAGTTAGGAAATGAAAAATATCTTAGGGCTTAATGTTTAGTCAGTGTTTAACTGAATGAATAAGGCATATTTTCAATTTAGTCGTAAGCAAAACAACTTGATGGCTGGACAATTGTCACTACCCGGTTAAGCCTATCAAGCACAAGGAAACATCCCCTAGACATTTTGTTTTTTGGAATTTTCTTATTTTCTAAGGAAAATTCAACCATTCAAAAACTATTTGTCTTGGTATTTTTCTCTGTTCCTTTTCTGAGTCCCAAACATAACCCGCAAGTTCTTTTATGCCCATCAAAAAGTGGAAGGCTATTTTATGTTACATTTCTCTGTTCTGTAAATGGTTGGTACTTAACAGGAAATTGGTGAAGAATTCATTGAGTTTTTAGAGAAGGAACTTGACATAACTGATGCTGAGGCAGAAGAGGAGAGCCTCAGGGAAAAAGCGGCTCAGAATAATGCATCTTCTAGTGTAGATGGAATGTCAAATGGCACAGAACATAAAGCGACTGAAAAAAGAAGTAACATTGAGGAAAATTTGGATGAGATCGAAGAAGCTCTAGCTCGGTTGAAGAAGGAATTGGGACTACTATGATGGAAAGCCTAGAATAGTTATTGGAAACTGTAAGTGGTTGTATCAATGTGTTAACTAGTTGCCATCAAATTTCCCCAGGCTTAGTGCATTCCCTCTACATGGTTTAAGCGTGTAACTGTACAAGCGCATACTCCACATTTTTTTGGTGTACAAGTGTATTGTGTCATATGAAGATAGTAAATTAATTTGTTAGATTATAGCACGTTTGAAGTGCATCCAGTTTGTAGATTAAAAGAACAGAAATAATTTTTATGAGATGAATGGAGCATTATATATTTGTACAGATCATGACTTTCAATTCTTATGCTAGAAGGTTGTGAGAAGGTTCTTAAAACAAAAAAAAATCATCACTTTTATCACTCGTATTCAATCACTGATCACCACAGCGAAATAGTGTTATGAGAAGGTTGCGTTTTTAGGTCTGGGAAGTAAAGAAAGAGGGCACACCAAATTTAATTTGCTTAGTGGATTGGGGGAACGGATGTAAGAGGTGCCCCGTCATCGGGGAAAAAAAGTCAAAAACGTAGCTACTGATTAAAAGGTTAGGAGCGACTAAATTTCTTCCTAGGCAGACGGTTTTCCGCCGATTTCTCGGTCCGGGCGGCCGATTAGTCGGCTGAGCGACTATAGGAGCGAACAACTCGGTCCGGGCGGCCGATTAGTCGGCTGAGCGACTATAGGAGCGAACAACATAAAATCTCTACGGGATGAAGGCGCCTAGCGAATTTCCGGTGCCTAGGCGGCCGATTAATTCGAGTTTTAGAACCATGTTTGTACAAGCTGTAGACTCTCGCTCTCCTTGTTCTGTAGTACATTCACCCTCTTGACCTGTCCTCCTCTGTTGTATGACCACCCTTGAACCCGAAGATTTTTCCACTAGCCACTTATTGCCCCTTGTCGGGCTAGTCTTCACCCCTCCACCTGCTCGAAGTTCTACCCCAAAAGATTTTTCCAAAACTATATCATCCTCATATTTCAACGGACAGAATTTATCAGTATGCCCAATCACCCCACAAATGAAACAAAAATTAAGGAGTTTCTCATATTTAAGATCCACCCAATGTCTAATACCACCTCTCTTAAGGTTAGAACCCTTCTTCAGAGGCTTCCCCACATCCAATCTCAGCCTAATTCTCATATATGACTATCACTTCTCATCAAAGTGGCTCTCATCAAAACTAATAAACTCACCAATATAGTTTCCCACCCTTCTAGCAGTTCCTATATTCATAAAGCTATACAGAACATTATGCACTTGTACCCAAAATTCAGCTTCACTCAAATTCATTTTATGGGGAAAATCATCTGGTCTATCTTCCTTAAGAAGCAATAAATTTCTCTCAAATAACCAAGAACCATCTTCAAGAACACGATACATATCCACAATGTGATAAAAAGTAAACAGATTTGTAGTCTATCTCTTTGATTGATCCCTCTTTCCCCGGACGCCAAATCGGAGCCAAAAGATCCTTGAAAGCCTGAAACTTGATTTTCCAATCTGTGACCGTGAGAACAAATCCCACCACCGGAAACTCGGCCCTCTTCTCGGTTGTATCAAATTCTCCGACTCCCTTGTCATCAAAATTCAACTCACTGTCCTCCTGCCCAATAGTCATCTTCTTGTATTGATTCACAAACTCATCCATTAATTTGACCCCAACGCAATCGCAATATCCCAGCACCCTTCGGCCAAAGGCGAAACTTGGGCCTAGTAGGATATCACGACTTCGACCTTCGTCTACGGCACTTCCTGCGTAACTCGATCTTCCGTCAGGGACACCGTTCTTCGTCCTCGAATAAAACGGAAAACGAAAATCTACTCTAGCGGCCAAGCAACAACTCTAGAGAGAGAGATCAATACTTAAATATACTAGTCTTATTTAAACTACCATTTATCTAAGTGACATGGAATATTCAATTCATGTATTGCTTAAAGACGATTCACCCTTTTTATTTTAGATTTAATTAAGTTTCTTCCCATAAATCGTTTTTCTGACTTTGCCACTAGCTATCACCAAATCGTTGGTGGTTATTACCGGTGACATTGTTGTCAGTTGTATCATCATTCTTGACACCGAAAACCACCACGGCTGTTGTGACCGTCGCGAATGACGCCAACCTCGCTAATCAATGGTCGACTATTGATGCAAATCTCAACAAATTTCAAAAGAGCAAATATGTCACTCACTACTTGATTTTGTGCACATGCAGTAACAAAGGAGCTATTCAATTAATATTATCTCAAATTTCTTATCAGCATTATTTCAGATTTTATATCTAAAATTTTCTGATATGATCTAATATGAATTAATCTTCTCATCTAACATACTAAAATGAGAATAAATGATACTCCGTAAATAATACGGAGTATGATTAGGAGTTAAGACAACCTAAACAGTTCCTCATAAGTCATAAGCAACTCGTAGTAACCTATGAATGCTTTTAGTTGTTTCTTTTCCTGGTTATAAACTTATAACTCGGACTTGGATTTTTACAATACTATAAAGTATAAAAGTCATTTAACATTTAATTTATACACATTTTATAAAGGCGCAGCATAATTCAGGAACAAATTTGTCAAATTATTATATAAAAATAAAATAAAAATAACACTCCATCCGTCCCGCAAAGAAGTTCCCGGTTTGACCTACACACATAATATTAAGGAAATAAACTTACCACGGGGTAATTTTACTGTTTTGACACTGTTTAAACACTGTTTGACATTGTTTTGCACTGTTTTGATGTAGATAACTTGTCATTTAAAGAAAGGAGAACTTCTTTTTGGGACTGCTAAAAAAGAAAAGCGGGAACTTCTTTGCGGGACGGAGGGAGTATAATTAACTAATAATGATAATGATTGTGGAGGTGTCCATCAAGCAGCAGGAGCAGTAGGTGAGGCGCAGTCACGTAGACTAGTCTTCAAGGTTGACTTTTACCTTTTCCACAAACATGCACTACGAAAAGTAAAATGGTTCTTCCTCCCAGGCTGCTTGTTCGTATTTCTAAGAGAAAATTCTAAAAGAGAAAAGATGGGGGTTCCTACATGGCTGTTTGTTCTTATTTCTGCATGCATGATCACATGTTACTTGAGGTCTGTGTTAGGAGAAACGAGGTGCATAGAGAGGGAAAGAGAGGCACTTCTGAAGTTGAAGGAAGGCTTCACAGATAAGGATGACCGTATGTTGTCAACGTGGGGAAGTGAGGCCGACAAAAATGAATGTTGCCAATGGAAGCATGTCGCGTGTGACAACGTCACAGGTCATGTGACTGCCCTCCAGCTTGGGGGTTTGACTACTTCGACGGTTCCAATGGGAGGCAAGATCAGTCCCGCCTTACTCGAATTGCATCATTTGAATCATTTAGTTCTGAGTTATAATGATTTTGGAGGAACAAGAATCCCCGAATTCATCGGCTCCATTAGAGCTTTACAGCTGTTGGATCTCAGTTATTCCAACTTTTCCGGGGTGGTTCCTCCTCAGCTAGGGAACCTTACACAGTTGCAGACGCTTGACCTTGGAGGCAACTATGGCATTCGGTCAGGAAACCTCTATTGGCTTTCTCATTTATCATCGTTGTCTCGTCTTGTTTTGGATCACATGAACACAAGTGAAGACGCCAATTTGCTTTGGCTACACCAAGTGCTGAGCTTTCCCTCTCTTGACACATTGTCCATCGTAAGTTGTGGGATCACAGACATCACATTCGAACGAGGTCTCGCCCGTGTCAACTCTTCGACCTCATCATCGCTAACTACCCTTGATCTGTCATCGAACAAGCTCACTTCTTCCACCACATTACAATGGTTGTTGTTTAACACAAGTGCAAGTCTTGCTTATATAGGCCTGTCAGGAAATCAGTTTAGTGGTCCAATCCCAGACGCGTTTGAGAAGCTGTTTTTTCTGGAATCTCTTTATCTCCATGACAACATGTTTGAAGGACAGATCCCAAAGTCTCTAGGGAATTTAAGTTTGGTAGACTTAGACCTCTCCCATAATGACATGGGAGGACCTCTTGAGGATTTATTCGCTTCAGCCAGCAGCAAACTGATGTCATCACTATACTCTTTAACCTTATCGCATAATCACTTCACAGGGTCAGTGCCAAACCTAGGGAAGTTTCAGGCATTGACGTGGTTGTTCCTCGACAACAATAAACTCATAACAGTAGAGACTCCCACAGCCGGTCTTTCCAAGCTTGAACACCTCGACGTTTCGCATAATTCATTACAAGGAACACTCTCGGAAACCTACTTCATAGGCCTTAGCAACTTAAGGTACCTAGATTTATCATTTAATAGATTGAAGTTGGAGTTCAGCAAAAACTGGATCCCGTCTTTCAAGTCGCGTCTTATATACTTAGCAAACTGCAAAATCGGCCCTTCTTTCCCTGAATGGGTTCAGACACAAAGGGGGTATGTTGTTAATCTGGACATTTCTAATGCTGGTATATCTGATGAAGCCCCTCAATGGCTATGGAATATGTCTCTGGGATACTTGAACCTGTCTCATAATCAGATTACTGGCACAATCCCAGATCTGTCGTCCACTTCCATTGGGATTGTTGATGCTGGGTATAATAACTTATCAGGGACTGTACCATCAATTAGTCCGCTCATTTGGGTTCTTCAGCTCTCCCAAAATATGTTTTGCGGGACCATTAATTCCTTATGCCCGTACGCCTATTGCAGGATTTCATGGCTTGACCTCTCTAATAACCAGTTGACGGGAACGCTCCCCAGCGACTTGAGGAACATGCAGGCATTGGAGATTCTCAATGTGAATTACAACAACCTTTCTGGTGAAATTCCACACTCTCTGGGCTCTCTATCAAAGCTTAAAACGATACACTTACGAGGAAATGGCTTCTACGGGGAGTTACCTTCCACTCTGCAGGGATGTCCACTTCTGCAACAGATTGATATTGGGGGGAACAAATTAACAGGAACACTTCCGCCATGGTTAGGGGAAAAGTATACAGACTTGGCATTTCTAAGCCTGCGCCAAAACAGATTTTACGGTGTTATTCCTCTAGAAATATGTGATCTCACTCAGATTCAAGTGTTGGATCTTTCTAGAAACAATTTGACTGGAAAGATTCCGGAATGCTTTGACAGATTTACTGCACTGGTTGACAAAAACAAAACCACTACCACCAAGATTGAAGTCCGGACCGTGGCTACTGATGGCTACATTGACTATGCATTTGTTCAGTGGAAAGGAGAGGAGTCAATGTACACAAATACCTTAGGACTCCTTAAACTTATTGATCTTTCGAGCAATCGACTAGTCGGAAGCATACCCGAATCGTTCTCAAGTCTGAAAGGATTAATTTCCTTGAACCTGTCGAGAAATAGTTTGACAGGGAGAATCATTCGAGGCATTGGTAACATGGATATGCTCGAAGCTGTTGATCTATCGAGAAACCAACTCTCAGGTGAAATACCACTTGGCTTGGGACAATTACACTTTCTGGCAGTTCTTGTCTTGGTCAATAATAATTTGACTGGAGAAATCCCATCCAGTCCTACACTGCAAGGCTTTGATCCATCTTTGTATGCTGGGAATGTTGGGCTTTGCGGGCTTCCTCTACCGCTGTGCCCTCAGGATAGCCTCGCACCGTCATCCCACACTAACAACGAAGAAACAGATGATGGTCTGTCTTTTATGCAAGACTTTGCCATATCACTGGCGTTTGGGTTCATTTTTGGATTCTGGGCAGTTGTTGGTCCTTTGTTACTCAAGAGATCTTGGAGAATAGCATTCTTTAATTTTTGGAATGTTGTAGGAGATTGGTTGTATGTAACTATAGCTGTGTTCTTCAAAAACTTCACACGAGGTTGCTAACTTTATACTCCGTATGAGTATATTTTACATCCTTTTTTAGGATTGTATATGTCTCAAAATGCAGAATGTATGAACAGACATGATTGCTCATAGTTTTCTATCTTCTCTCTTCTAATTTCTTCAATTTTCTTCTTAGACAACTCACTATCTCTAAAAATTTATTCCTAAGCTGTCAAAAAAATATTGCTGCAACTAAAACTAAACAGAGAGAGTTTAAGTATGATGTTCTTGTGCTTACAGTTCGTAATGAGTTCATGTTTATTTTGTAAAACAGATTTTATGTTTTTTTTGTTTTCCAATTAATCGTTTAACTGTACCGGAATTTCAGTTATCTGAAAACCAATTAACCGAAGTTAATGATATACAGAATCTATAACTGAAATATCGACTAACTGACCATGCCCATTGATAGATCTCAGGATGAGGATGCAAGTTGACAAGCATCACGCGTACAACACACACACACACAAGCATATCTCCTTACAGAGGCCTAATACTCTGAAGTCTGAAGAACTTTGTTCCTTATAAACTTGGCTAATTATCAAAGACAACATATTAATGACCACTTGAAACCTGTTTGCTAGGACTGCCTGGCCATATGACTAAGTCCACAAGATGTTTGAATGCTCAGGAGGCTTCAACTTGATCAATATCATTTTCATCCCCCCTAGCTCCCACCCCTCAATAGAAGACCCAAATGCTAGAAAACCCACGAAGGGTTCGTTTGGATGGAAGGTTTTAAGGATGAATGTTTTAATGAGGCTTAGTTTACATCCTCATAAATACATGTATTTCTGTAGACTGAATAAAGGATGATTAGAATAAAAACACTCAACAAAAATGTGACTTTTCAGAAGCAATGACTAGTGATTTTATACTGCAATTCTTCCATAATACTATGAACTTAACGACTCTTCGCTGCAACACGCTCTATAAGAAAAGAAAGATGTGACTGTACAAAAAGAAAAACAGGTAGGTATGCTTCAATTTCAGTCACACACTGAAGTATTCAACCAGAAACAGATTAGAAATAACAGTCAGTAACGATACTGCACTCAAAAGCCTCATAATGATCCAAAAACCATCTAACTGCATTAAAAGAAACCCTAATTTCCGCATCAATTGGCTTCCATGACACTACGAAATTACCACTGAAAAGTTTTTTCTAGCAGCAAACAAATACTCTGTGGAGCTTCTTGTTATGATAAAAAAGATCAGTTTGCTGGACATTCAGTGAATATACATGCGTAATGAGAGTCATGGAGAAGAAGACACACAAGTTGACAAAGAAGATACATTCGAGTGATCGCTGATTCATAAAAGTCTAGGAATGAGTTTTTTTTTTTTTTTTTGGGAAAGGAATGAGGTTTTATT
The DNA here is from genome assembly GCA_945859915.1 of Cuscuta epithymum. NCBI lineage: Eukaryota > Viridiplantae > Streptophyta > Magnoliopsida > Solanales > Convolvulaceae > Cuscuta > Cuscuta epithymum. The sequence continues at coordinate 577,249 of CAMAPF010000249.1, forward strand.
TGTAAGGATAAGAATAACGTGCGAATCAGAATTTTGTTTTCTAAAGTTAAGTTATGAGAAATAGTCCCACACCGGATGTTTAGAGAGGTGGGAGGGGAACGATGCAATATAAAAAGTGAAGGCAGCCATCGATTGAAAGCATCTTTGCGCTTGGGGCAATGACGCAGCTAGTGAGGTAATAACCGAGGCGCGTCTATTGCTGGTTGAAAACTATTTCCAAACCCCCTCTTTGGCTTAGGTTCGTCCTAAGCCTCAGAGAATTTTTGGAAGGGTTTCTTCTTTTAGAAACCCTACAAAGCTATGTATTAAAATTCTGTTTTATTTAAATTAAATATTACTCGTAGACTCTTAAGTGTTTTAAGGTTCGGTCCGTATGGTTCTCGAAGCAAGCGAGCTGCAACTTGTTCACAGTTATTATTTGGAAGGAAAATTACTCCAAAGTTAATTCATACGGAGAATGTTGTACGGAATACTTTATTTATTGTTATACTCTTTTTTGGTAAGTTTCCCAAATACTCGATCATATATAAAAATTACGGACTAGTAAACATTATACAAATTTAATATTTTGGAAATTTGCATTAATAAAAATTTAGTAAAAAATTTATACTTATAATAATTTGATTATATATATTAGTAAAAAATCTTGGTTAAACTAAGATGTGAGAATAGTGCAAAAAAATCAATGTTACAACTACTAAAAAACGGATAAAGTATTATACTTTGTCACACTCACTTCTATTTTCTCTACACTATTCATTACTCGAATATTCTACTATTGTTCTCCCAAATATTGTGTTGAATCCTATTAGTAAATAATATAAGTAAATATACAGATTTACAAAGTCAATTTTCTCGGTAAACACTACTCTAAAAAAAATCTTGGTAAACACATTTTCATTTTATTTGCTTGTTTAGCATATCATAAAACTTTTAATGTAATTTCTTAATAGCGTTTGTGCGGTCTTTCCCTCACTTAGAGTAGTTTTCTGCCAGCCGTTTTAGGCTTGTGCGGCCAGAGAACTTCAGTCTCGCACATCACACAAGCTTTGTTTTTGTTTGCAGGTTCGTCCTCAACTGCCCAGCACGGCAAGAAATCATGGAGTCCATTGTTAACCAGTACGACACTTAGGTACACGGAGGCTTCTCCTACACTTTCGATTGCTCAATAGCAGAACATGTTATGAATAAGGAGAAAGGAGATGAAGAAGATGTAGTATTGTCAGTCCGGTCATCTCCCAAACCACCGTTGTGGTTAGGGTTTGAAAGATGTTTCAAGTTTGGATTTATTTGAATAATCTTGCTCTTATTTTTATTTTTCGGTCCGTACTGAATGTTGTTTTGATTGTTTAATTTATTTATTTCCACTAGCAGAACTTTAGAGTTTAGGTTGAGTGGTAAAAGGTCTATTGCGTCGTCCGTCATTGACTCAATTAAGCCCATTATAGGATCAACAAGTCATATTTCTTTTCTGGGGGTGATAGTCTGAGTCTGGTTCGAGGGAAAATGACCGAAAAGAGAGTTTTAGTCTTTTTGTATCTTGCCTGGATTCTGATTATTCAATATAAGTCACTTTCTTCCAAAAGAAAATTTAATTTCTCAATAATTTTTTAATTATTAAAGGTGATATAACTATCCACAAATAATTGTAATTCAATCCGGGATAATTATGAAAACAATGAGTTACAATTTTTTCATTTAAACGATAATTTTTAGTTTTCCAGTTTGGCCTAGAGATATTCGAGTATCTTATATCTTCTAAATTTTATTTAAAAGAAACTCTTATTTAGCAAGATAGAATGATAGATCTTACTTTTTGAAAAAATGACATATTTGGAGCCAACTGGTCAACCGTTCTAATCCAACCCTTTGCTCAGAGATATGTATATGTTCACATAATGTGTATTCACATGTTTGTTAATGTTGAGGCTAATTCAATACAACATTTGGATATAAATCTGGGGGAAATAAACACCGGGATAAACAAGAGCAACTAAAAACACGTTTTTGTGCGCATGATGCAAGCCCGCAAGGCCGCAACGGTGAAAAATCATAAAACTTTTCGATCTAATCAAAGTCAATCATCACCTAGCTACTTATCACCTAACCATGTACATGGACAATAAGAAAGCTATAGGAAGCCATTAGTAGAGCATGGAAGCTATAGCCTATAGGAGTGATTCTAGAGGATGGAGGAAGAGAAAAAAGAGATCAGTCATACGATATGGGCGACTTAATTAAGGCATTTCCATTTTAATTGGCCATAAACCTACGGGCCCAAGTAAATGCTACAAATCGTCCTAGCTCTAAGATTTTATTTGTTATCATTGAGCTTGAAGGCATTTGAGCTTACATAATGGGGTTCGAGGAAAATATCAACAGGATCCATTATCATACGGAGTAACTAATAACAATTAATAGTTTGGTGAGTAAAATACAATTTAATTAAGAGAATATTACCCGAAATAGGACTAAAAAGGTTTGAAAATTCTAAAATAGGATTGCTATGTTTTTATTCCCAAAATAGAACTAATTGTTGTCATGTTTATGCAGTACCAGACTTCAAACATGGCATTATCTTCCAAACTTGACAGTAATTACTCTTATTTTGGGAATAAAAATCATGACAGTCATATTTTGAAATTTTCAAACTGTTTTAGTCCTATTTCGGGAACTTTCCCATTAATTAATCTATTACTCAAATTTTGTAGTACCAATTTAAATTATTTATTTAAGTAGCACGGAAATGCGAAATAAGAAATAGAAAATGGGAAACACGAGAAATGTGATTTTCAAAAAGTATAGGATACAAAATATGGGGGAAACACAAATATAAAATAATGAAGATATGTGTGTGTGTGTTTGCATATACATACATGTTTTTCATTTAAACACACACACTACAAATATTCCAGTCAGGAATTTCCTGACGGGAGCTCCGTCCGGCCACCTCAATTTGAGATACTTCCGGGTGATTTTTTTTTTATAAAATTGTGTGAGAATGTTCTTCATGAAGTATCGATTCTTTCTGCAAAAGTTTAGCTTAAAACTCAATCGGAAAGTCAATTAAATAAATTATTGAAAAAAATTGTGATATATATATATATATATTTTGACGCAATTATTTTCGGCAGTTTAAAACGTATAACACATATTTTATACATTTTACATGTTCAAATTTAGAAATTATTATCTATTAGAAAATAACTAATTAAATACAAAATGCAATATAATTCTAGCAATGCATTGTGTTATAAATTAAAATATCACAATGTTGATAGGAAAAAATCACATAAAAGTTCACTCAGAAGTTTAGACATTTCGAATTTCGGAAACGTAAACCACTAGAAGTTTACATACTTCATAGATTTTTTATATAAATATCTTGAAAACATAAGCCCACTGTCATTCGTGAAACGATCTATTTGTGTTATTCAATTCATTGTGATTTAATATTTTATTTTATACCACGTAATATATTATTTATTTTAATCTGAAATATTTTTTCTTTTAGAATGTCATATATGTTTAATATTTTTTAGAGAGAATTCCCTAAATAGGAGTAAAAACGTTTTGAAATTCCAAAATAGGAGTATCATGTTTTTTATTCCCTAAATAGGAGTAAATTTCTGCCAAGTTTGGCAATACAAGGCTTTTAAACATGACATTTTTTCCCAAACTTGGCAGATTACTCTTATTCAGGGAATAAAAAACATGTTGCTCCTATTTTGGAATTTCAAAACGTTTTTACTCCTATTTAGGGCAATTTCTGTATTTTTTTTTATTGTATATTGATTTAGTACATACACTACTCTATTATTCTAACAGAATTAAAAAGCACGTTTTAAAATATAAACAGATTTTAATAGACTAATAGACTATCAGTCTAAAAATGTTGCGATATGATTAAAAAACAGATTTTAACTTAAAAGCTTATTTTTGGATGATGGAGTATATGACCTATTTTCGGCAGCTCAGATACAACATCTCAAGTACAAACAGCCCAAACATGGCAAGGAACACCCCTCGGGCCCAAGCCTGAGGGCCTCAAACTCTAGGCTATGGTCCGACTCGCCCCAACAAGAGAACTGGGACATTTGATTCTTCAAGCGAGCCCTCGGTTAAAAGTCTTCGGCACTGAAGCCGAAGCCATCGACCTCGGCATGCACAGACGAACATTAATTCTGCCCAACGTTCCCCAATGTCCAACTGTCGCATTTAATGCTGCGTCACGTGCTAGCATCCCAACATCCGCATCATAGGGGGGTCTCTCCGTCATAGATCAGCTTACACGTGAATGCGCATTTAATGCACCTACCATTTTTTACTAGTATAAATAGCAGCTCCTTGGGCACTTGAAACATACCATTGTTCATTTAATATGATTCTCTCTCTCTTACTTAATAGATCTGTCTTCTCTCTAGATATCGTTAGTGGTATCCTGGTATTAGCTATCTTGGGTTTCCTTTCATTTATATGTTGAAATTTAACCTAGAATAAACAATTCATAGTTCAGAATAAAATTAAATTCTGGTCAAAAAGAATAAAATTAAATTCAATCTACATCAATTAAAAAATAGTAGGGAGCCAGGCCCTAATAAATTGCTAAAATGAATCGGATTGAAGTTATAGGGATGGCATCATCATGGGTTTGAATTGAAATATGTGATCTATTAGTATCACATGTTTCAAAAAAGTAATGCCTCAAAGACATCCATTTAGTATCCTAGACCCCTAGTCCCTTAGAATGGTGTTTGGTGGTGATTACAAGAATAAAAATAAAACAATTGTTTTTACTTTGCCAAAGTTGAGAGCTCTCCCTGGTCTAGAGATCAAAGTTGATTCTTATATCTTCTACCTCCGCTTACAAATTCGATCCCCACTGGAAATATCATTTTATTTTCATTTATTATTGTTTAAATTTGTTACATTTTAAGTTTGTAACCTACGTTTGGTATCTTTAGCACGTGCACACAAAAGATACCAACATTTCTGATATAAATTTTAAAGCAATTTTATTTTATTCATTGCGGTTGAAGAACTATTAACTTGTTTTTTGTAAAATTTAATACTCGTAGTACATAAAGTATGATTTGCTAAACTTCAAAGTAATTAATTGTAGCAATTAGGAAGGCCAAGCAAGAAAGGCCTCAATATTCACAAATCTTTGGGTAACATCTTACCATGCTATGTGTTTCTCATTTTATTATTTGTGAAATAAAAGAACAGAATTTTTTAGTTTATGCATTGTATATTTGTATTGCATTATATTGCCCAATATATATTAAATGGGATAATAATTTTAAATGGATTATTAAGAACAGGTAGTCTATTTTAAACATTCCGGAGAGCCATTTTAGTATGTGATAATATATAATAATACCGTAGTAATAAAGATCAGTTTGGTGGAAATTCAGTGAATTAAATGCGTAATGAAAACATAACCCATGCATATATACACGGCTGTAGATCGTTAAGAATATGTGGAAGAAGTTGTTTTGTAGCGATAACGTTGGAATCTGAATTTTGGTTCCCGAAGTTATGACTTACTTCGTATGAGTTATGAGAAATAGTGCCGTCCCACACCGGATGCTTAGATAGTTGGGAGGGGAACCACGCAAAATAAAAAGAGAAGGCAGCCAAAGGACAAAAGCATCTTTGCGCTTGGGGCAATGACGCAGCTAGTGAGGTAATAACCGAGGCGCGTCTATTGCTGGTTGAAAACTATTTCCAAACCCCCTCTTTGGCTTAGGTTTGCCCTAAGCCTTAGAGAATTTTTGGAAGGGTTTCTTTTACTAGAAACCCTACAAAATTATTAATCAAAACCTTGTTTGGTTTCAATTAAACCTTGGTGTTCAATTGAAATTCATGAAGTTTATGCTGGTTTGTCTTTAACGTTAAATGAAATCCATGAAGCTGTTATTCATTCTCGTGCTCCCATTTCTGAGCATGTTGAAGGATTTCAACATTGATGGCTTGAAGAAATGTATTCAAAATAGGGCTTCAAAATAGTAGGGTTAAAAAGTAGGGGAAAAGCTAGTAGGGGTAGGGGTTAAATGATAGGGGTAAGCTAGTAGGGGTTAAGTTAGTAGTGATTCAAAATAGTAGGGGTTAAATAATAGGGGTTCAAAATAATAGGGGTCTGGTTAGTAGGGGTTGAACTACTATTTAACCCCTACTATTTTACCCCAGGCATGGAGCTGGGCCGGTTAGAGCCTGGTCGGGCCTAGGCCCGCGGTCGGGCCTTTAGTGGTTGGTGGAAGGCCCGGGACCGGCCCGGGTTGCCAGCGGGTCTGGGTCGGGCCGGGCCTCGGGCCTCTTTATATATTTTTTTATTTTGCTTTTTCAAATTAACCCCCCCCCCACCCCCCCAAACCAGCCCAAATGACCCAAAATACTCAGCCCAACCCGGAAAGTTTAAAAAAAAAAATTTTAAAAAATAAATCCCTAACCGGGCCGGTTCCATATATCTGAGACCCGTACCCGCCCCGGTTACCCCCCTAAACCGGGCCTAGACCCGGAACCGGTACCCGGTTCCCGGGCCGGGCCCGCACAGTACCGGGCCGGGTGGCCCGAACCGGGTCCAATCCTGTTTTACCCTAATAAAAATACAGAAAGTTGTGATTTCTAATTACCCGGGGAGTAGCAACTAAAGACTAAAGAGTACAGAGTACTTCACAAATATATCAGTTTGTACTGGTTTCTCTTATCAACGTATTTCAACAATTCAATTATGTGAAAATAAATCAGAAGTATTACCCTTCGACTTATAAGATTAGATTTCAATCAGGGAAAAAAGAGATTAAGTTGAAACTAAAAAGACAGTGGTCACTCAAAAATGCGTGGATCACCATACAAACTAGGACTCCGGAGCAATGTGATCACAGGTGGCGATCGAGTCACTAGTAGTGGTGGCAGCAAGTCCCTGGCGGCGGCCGATCACTTGGACAACATGTCACTGGAGTAGTCACTTTTAAAAGACTCATTTTTTTGTCCTGGAGTTTTCTTTTAGTAACTTTTTTGGCAAACCCCCAAATAAATCAACAAATTGGGAATATTTCTTCCATTCATGAAACAAATACACTTATCAAAGACAATGTTTATTTTTGAATTTCTAATTGTTCCCCACTTTATAGAGATGAAGTGTTTATATTGGAACACTCAAATAAAGAAAGTGAGAAGTTATTTTGAGAATGGAGGAAGATAAGTATATATTTTCCAAAACCACTTCGGCATACAATTTTTGTATCTCCTAGTATGAAACATAGTGTCAAACGAAATAATTTATTTATAGATACATGTTCTTTAAGAACAGTTCTTACTTTCATCTTCTTACTAGTTTTTCCATTCCTTACATTATTCTATCTTTGCAAATTTTATTCTTAAACTCCTTTAGAGCATATAAGTGCAAGTAAGGTTGATATTCTTGTGCTCATTTTTTATGTTCTTGATCACATTCTTATGTAATTTTTTTGGGGAAAAATGGACAAGAATAATCCTAACTATTACTGATCTGCTTGATATAATCCAAAGTATCAATTATCTCTAAATAATCCCAACTATTGAAAAATCTTCTCAAAATACTTTGGTGACTTGATATAATCTAAGTGGGTATTTTGAGAAGATTTTTCAATAATTGAGATTATTTTGAAATAATTGATACTTTGGATTATTTCAAGCAAATCACTAATAGTTGGAATTATTCTTGTCAATTATTTCTTTTTCTGGCGTTTCAAACGTTTGATTCCATCAAAATTTAGAACCCACTTGTCAAAGTTAATAATATTTAAAATATGTACTAAATGAAATATTGATGTCAAGTATTTTTGTCCCTAAACTCCTAGTCTCGGAATATAAATTAACATGGTAACAACTAACAAGTAACAACAATACAGAATAAACAAGCCTATCTAACTATCTTTTCCGCAAACCTTATTGCTAGGTATTGGCTATGGTTTTAGACTTCAAGGCCAATTTGAAAGTGAAGCATGGCAGGCTCAATTAGTAAAGAAAAATATCACATATTACTAATATTTACATCGAAAGCAAGTGTCAAACAAATTGGGAATGAGATTTTTGGGATCGAGGAAGAAAACTTTTTTCGGATATCATCGCACCATTAGTCGCACGGACACATAAACAAATGCATTGAACGGGACACCAAAAACACTCATTTTAAAGTTATATACATTGTATTGTACAATATATCAAGTGTGGTATAGATTAAACCAGTGGAATTTGTACACAAAACACAGTCACTTCAAGATCCTTGATTCAATTTCTTCCAAGCTCAAGCCTTTGGTCTCCGGGACAGAGGTAACCACAAACACCAGAGACAGCAGGGCAACCAATCCAAACAAAAGGAACAGGTTATCCGCACCCAATAGTTCCTGAAGAATTTAACTACGTCGCTCAGATTGAAGAAATGGAAAACCGCAAAGAAGGTGCAGTTTCTTTCATAGCCTAATGAATACACGTGTAATTAGTAGTACCGTTAAAGGTGAGAAAGCGAACGTGACTAAAGCATTAGACGCAAAGTTAGTAAGGACTGCAAGACTGATTCCCTTTCCTCTTGTGCGCAGTGGGAATATTTCTGACACCATTAGCCAACTGATAGGTCCAAATGATATCTGATAGCATCCCACATACAGAAGCAAAGCAGCCACCGCAACTAAAGGAAACCCGCCAAGAAACTTGTAATAAGCCGAAAGAAGAAAAAGTGATAGGGCCTGCTCATAAATAAATAAACAAGAGATTAGGTTAGGGTCTTTCAAATAGGCCATAAACATTTGAGCCAAACCACATAAAAGATTGAATCTTATATATTAATAACTAATTCAACTCATGGTTTCTCTACAAACTCTTCTCTGTAACTTTACGATGTCGGACTCTTAACACTTCCCTCAAGTGGACAACCAGGCCATTTTGTATCTAACTGGTTTGTCAGTTGCAAATTGAACACCCTCTCCCCTTGAGACTCAATTTCGAGATGACCATAAGCAGCTACAAATGGACTTCCAGAATCCAGACTAGCATGAGTTTGGGTCAATGACTCACTGAGGGCTGGACTTCCAGACGGAGAATTGGGCTAAAGACTCATAGACCCCCGGGACAAACTTCCAGACAAACAACGGGACAAACAAAGGTTAGCTCTGGTATAATGAGAGAATTCAGGATTGAATTGGGGTAACTGAGTAACTCAATTGGACCATAAACATTTGTACAAAAACACACACAAAAATTGAATTCATTAGCCTATTAACTCAATGACTTATTAATCAATTTTTACGGGGACTTTAACACAATCTGCGGACAAGATTGAAATTAGATAATTATAAATATTGCTGAAAGAGACGTACAATGCCACTGACTCCACCGATTAGGAGAGGTCTTCTCCCAAGATCATCTACCTTTAGGACAGCTATCCCCGTCATTATTGCCTGCAGCAGCATAAGTGTAGCTTGAATGAAATGTTAAGGGTATACATTAGGACAATAAATGAGACACTAGATGTACCTTGAAAATGCCGATGATCACTGACACCCGTGTGGCATCAGAAGCAGCAGAAAACCCAGCAGTCTAGAAAAATAAGGTAAACATTGGGAAACAATATGACAATAATGTTAATCAAAGACTATTTTCAAATTATCTGTCTTGAATGTACCTGAAGAATGGGACCAGCATAGTATAAAACACTTGGCTGCCCAGTTATCTACAAAACACACCACGTAACGTTATATACAACTTCATTCATTCTTAAAGGTCAATACAATCAGAAGAACAATTCAAGTTTTTCATATGTGGAATTGTACTTTTATATTTATTCGGAATCATACCTGCTGAAAGAAGACTAATCCACCCCCAATTATAAATGCTTTCAAGCTTGGACCTTGAAATAATTCTAAGAAACTCCCACTGGTTTCCTCCTCATTATTATAAGCAGCTTTCAATGAGACTAGAGTATCTTCTATTTGTTTCTCAGACACCTTATCTCCAGCAGGTCGGCCTCTAAGCTTGCTCAAAGCCTTCATAGCCTTTTCTTTGTATTCTTCTAGACGTCCTTTTCCTTGAATCGCCCTCAGAAGTAACCATCTTGGAGAAGGCGGTAAACTCAACATCCCTAACCCCATGAGCAAAGCAATTGGTGCACTAAACCCAAACATGACACGCCACCCTCCAATGGCATTAATTTCATAGCTACCCACAAAATAACCCAGCTACAGGAAAAAATTATTTGATCAAATAAAACACAGAACGACAGCAATCTTTTTAGTGCATGTATTTCATGACTAGCTGAAAAGCTACTTCTTGAAACTTTTGGTAGCTTTTAGCCTTTAGTAGGTGAAAGTTTGTAGATTAAACAGATTGTAGTTCTTTGATAAAAGATGGCATGTCAAACAAACAACTAGGGGCTTTTCCACAATTATTCCACAATATATTTTTTCTTATATGTACTATAGATATAGTACATATAAGAAAAAATATATTTTGGGAAGAGTAAAACAGTTTTTGGCGAGATTCTACCCCATGTAACGTCTGAGAAAAGCTTCAAGCCTCTTGAATATATTCTCTTGCCAAACGCATGACTAGGGGCATTTGAAGACATCTTTTTTATTGTAAAAAACCTAGAAGGTCTTATTTATGTATGCCAAACATGGAGCTACTATATATAATGTTATATTTACCAAAATGCCAAAAACTATAGCTAGCTCCTTTAAAGAAATCAGGGTTCCCCGAATTTGAGTGGGACATGTTTCTGCAATATATAGAGGTGCACCATGCATAGCCTGCCAAAAGAGATCATGAAATTGATTAGCAGCTAACAGAAATAAAGGAAAAATTAACATAGAAAAGTAGGCTAACAGTGAAGGAATAATGGAAGAATGGAGTCCGGGGAAAATATAAAGCGCAGCCCAGTGCACAAAGGCATCCCCACAAGGCGACGGTCCGGGGAAGGATCTCACCACAAGGGTGCATAAGGGGCAAGCCTTCCCTTGTCAATTTTTTTACAAGAGACCGCTCCCAAGATTTGAACCCGTAACCTTTTGGTCACACAACACCTGAACCGGTGCACCAAGGGTCCCCTTCAGTAGGGTGAGAATATATTGAACATAAATAAAGATTCAAAATTCGTAGTTTGGTTGATTGCTATTGGCATATTCAACGAAGTATTGAGTAAACATAAGACATGCAAAAATGTCCTTCACACATATACTGCAGGGGGGGGGGGGTTATTATGTCCACCTTTCAAATGATCCATTAACAGTAAAGCAGAAAAAAGGTTGCCCGGTGTTTTTTCTTGATGCACAATGTATGAATATAAATGTGGAAATTTCTTTTGTACCAAACGAGCCATACATGTGGGGTGTAGCGAACAAGGATCATAGGGAAAGTTTACCAAACCAATACCAAGCCCATAAATAAGCCTCCCTACTAATAAAACAGTTAGGCCTGAAGCGTATGAAGTTAATGAACCACCAAGTGCATATAGAACGGCTGCTATTATAAGTTCCCTTCTCCTGCCTACACATATAATGGATCATGAAAAGAAGGAAAAACTTATTAGGAAGGAGTTCCAAAGTAAACATGGAAAAACATGATTGCCCAATCAGACATAGAATTGTACATACCAAGGAAATCCGATAGTGGGTAAACAATGATGGAGCCAAGCAATGCTCCGTAAAGGGACCCACTTACCTAAATCAAGAGTGAAGTAAAAATAAAAAGGGAAAATTATTGTTGCCTCCAAGGGTTAGGTCATAAGTAATAGTCCGACTTTATATTTTTAAAAGTCAATCAATTACCCCTTGAATTTAAATTATCACAAATTCCTCTTTCGTCAATATTTACCCCATTGTAGGTGGGAGCCTTTGCGGCACTGGGGTAAATGATGATTGATTGTCAATATTTACCCCATTATCAAATAATCTCTTAGAATCCAAAACACTTCTCTGTTATTATTATATGGGATAAATGTTTGTATTTCCTGACCCACTGCCACTCCCAATTACACTTCTCTAGCGAACAAACATAGATGAAGAAATAATGTGCCACAATCATAACTTGTAATGATGAAAAACAAGTATTCTAACTTTCTATAAGTTGATGTGCTAGAAAACTGTCATTCAACAGTTGAATGGAGTCAAATGCAATAAATATATACTACGTACAAAAGAGGGAGTTGCGAGAATAATCAAATCTCAAGGGTTAACTAATTGAATTTTTAAAACATAATGTTGGACTACTGATCATGACCATACCTAAAGGGGTAACAACAACTTTTCCAAATAAAAAAAACATATATTTAGACTCCAATTTATGGTAGAAGTATGGAATGCCTATTTGAAGACGAGCAATATGAATGAGTGCATACCACAAGACCGAGCTGAACAGAAGAAAAATTGAACCATGTAGTTCCACTAAGCTCCGCTGACTGAAAATATACATGCAAAAAAGAAGAAATCTCAAGTTATTATTTCAAATATAAAAATAGTAAATTTAGAGATTAAAATTTAATAAACACAAGCATTACCTGCAGGGAGATAGTAGCACCAGAAGTTGCACCGATATCATAGCCAAACAATAAACCACCCAAAGCTGGAAATAGAAATCTGATATTCAAGAACATATCTCAGACCTTGCCACTATTTACCAATAATTAGTCATAGGATTGATATTGGTCACTTCAAGTTCAAGTGTATTTACTATGAAAAGAAATAAGTGCAAATACATGACTGAAATAAAATAGTAGACAAAATAGAGTTTTAATATGCAGTGAGCATATTGGTATTATCCCAGTGATTATAGTGACCATGATGAAGTTTTGCATTGCATAAACCAAGTTGGTATTTTTGTAATGACCACGCAATCATATTTTAATAATATTATAAAAACCCTATTTTATTATAAACCCAAGTACATGAGTGAGGAGCAACAATCATAGATGACTATTTTTCGATCAAATTTTGGTGGGTTGAAAAGTGTTCTACATCAGCACAATATGAATGAATATAACTATATAAGTATATAACTCATAATAAGTGCAGCATTGAAACATCCTCACTTCACGAGAGCACTTTGAGGTTGTGTTAGCATACTTGATAAACTTTCAATTAACTGTTTCGGGTGATGTACTAAAGTAAACTTCTATTGGACATAATTATTGGGACTTGGGAGTAACATTATTATTGTACATGTTTGGATATTGGACCCCGGCCTATTACTATTCCCAAAGCCCAATATAGTAGCCCACTTGTGAGGCCCTCTCGGCCCGTTAGGGTATAATTGTACCCTCCCCCTTTTCCTATAAATAGGAGGATTCCCCTCCATGCTAATGATTCTTTTCTCTCTCCCTCCTCTAGCTTCTTCTTCTCCACTATACCTACACCCCTAGAATAGTTCTAAGACTCCATTAATGGGAGCTTCTTGTACCATGTAAATATGGGGAGGAATATTAATAAAAAGAGAGTAGGCTTGGATTTAGCCTGAAAAGTCATGTGGTTTTCACCATTTTGGGTTTCCACATAAAGATCGAGTGTTACTACTATTATTGTTCTTGAGCTATGATTACATAGATTTATACAATAAATCTCGTGTTGTAATTAACCTCAACAGTACCTAATTAATAGCTGGTACTTTTAATTACATTGTTTACATCTTTAGTGAAACTCAACCAGCTCAAATTTCATTATTTAGTAAATCACATCATTGAATCATAAGTGATCTGATATTGAGATTATCCTAAATGACAGATTATAAACAGTTCTGCATCCTCAAGAACATGATACATGCTGCTCATATCAAATTTTTTATCTTGTTAAACTGTAATAACAAGATACATCCCACTATTATTATTATTATTATTAGTATTATTATTATTGTTGTTGTTGTTATTATCATCTGAGGTATATATTCAGTATATTATATCTAAATTCTACAAGATTTTGATTTGTCTCATCATTTTTATAGGGATGCTCCTACAGTCCTACCAATACAGAAATGGGAGCAAAATCAAGAATGTCAAAATAACTAAGCAGTCCTATATTCACATATTAGCAGTTAGCAGGGAACAAATAAGGTTTGGATAAAGATGAAAATTAATGCACTCACGGAAGAAGAACAGAGGACCAGCTGAATTCCTCTTGATACACCGAATCAGAATCCAAAGGCTCCGTCCCTTCTCCTCCGGCTAGAATCTAGTAAAGTGTCATTTTTTCAGTGAAAAGAATCAGTTTTTCGCCATTAGAAGAGAAAAGAACTCAGTAATTCTCTGGGGCATTCACCTCGAGGTTTGACTTTCGGTCGGAGGAGCAGGGGACTCCTCTAGAGAAGGTTGTGTTATTGCAAGGCTTCAGAAAGATGCTCCTTGAATGTGGGTCAGTTGGTCTCTTAGCTGAATTAGTACAGATGAATTTGGAGACAGGCGATTGGGATGAGTTGGGTGGACGAAATAATTGTGGGTTAGAAGTAGGAAGTCTGGCATTCAGCCTCAATTGAAGAGAAGGGAAAGCCATGAGTGATTTTTTTCAAAGATTTGGACCGATTGATCTTGCTGATATGAAACTTTGAAGGATTTGGCATTTACTTCCGTTTCATGCCCTGAGTAACTTGTATGTGTTCTTCTTTTCTTACTGTCTCTTTTTTCTGGCAAAGTATTACCCTCATTTCTAAATCTTCCCACTTTCCTTTTTCGTCCGTAACAAAAAAATCTTCTCATTTCTAAATCTTCTCATCATACCCTCAATAATTTCTAAAATAATACACTATTACAACTACTTTTTTTTTGGATTTATGCTACATTCCACCACATTATTCCACAATTTTCCCATCATACCCTCAATAATTCATATCATCTTTCACTATTCTTAATCTACCTACTTTTGAAATGGGAAGATTTCAAAGTTACGGAGGGAGTATTTTGCACGAGGTGATTGTTTACAAAGTATGTGAGGTGATTGTTTACAAAGTATTACGGAGGGAGTATTTTGCACGGGAGTATTTCATATAAATACAGTGGTAGTACTGTATGCCAGGCCGTTACCAAGTTAAATTTTGCACGCCTAATATGTGGATCGGAGCTACATTTTTTCTTTATAAATAAATTTGTAAGTTGATGGGTTTGAACATAGAATCAATGCAAATAGAGAATTAAAATGACACTTAGTTTCAACCAATTAGATTTTCGTTCAACTCAAACAGCACAAATAATCTATATGTAAAGGCAGTCTAGTGAGGTGATTGTTTACAAAGTATTATTTCATATAAATAATTCATTTGTAGTTATATGTAAATTGTGTCTATCTATGTTTTATTTTTCAATGCTAAGTGCTAACTATTTTTGTTTTTATCCTTGTTGAAAATATTTAAATTTAACTAGTCATTTTCCATTTAATTAACTATTTTAAGTCTCATTATTTCCACATATCATTTTCTTTTATTTTCAAACAATACTACTCCCTCTGTCCCTAAATTTACTTCCATTTCGTCTTTCGAGAGTCAACTTAAATCACTCTTAAACTCTTACTTTTTGTATCAAAACTTTATGAAAATTGATTTTTTTTGCAGGCTTTGTAGCGGGTTTAATGTAGTTTCTGAATATGTAAATTTTATTTACTAAAAATAATCCGAGTTTTCACAGGGATCATTTAACTTTATCGTCGGTCAACCTTCGTAATCCGCAATTGGAACAACATTCAGGGACGGAGGGAGTAGTTTAATCTTTTTTCAACTTCTGCTTTGCTTTCATTTAAAAAATCCCTGATTTTTAAAGAGGGTTTTATTGTTTACGTTGAAAGACTAATTAATAACATAGTTTTTGGATGGAGTCTATGAAAACAAGTATTGAATGAAAAAAATTTCCTTTTGTACACGTTTTTATACCCATCAGTACATGCTTGTGTCTGTGAGAGTATTTTGTTGTCTGTGAAGCGCAGTCCACAGACATAAGTTGGCTTGTTTTGTCTGTGAAATTTTCCACAGTCCACAGACAAAACAAGTCAGCTTTTGTCTGTGGACTGCGCTTCACAGACAAAAAATAACTCTCACAGACACATGCGTGTACTGATGGGTATAAAAACGTGTACATCAAGAATTCTTCTTGAATGAAATGTGAGGTTTTGGTGTTGTTGCTTCCATTAAAGTCAGTTTTTAACATGCATTAAAATGGTGGGAGTTACAGTGTTGTTGCTGAAAAATGTGAGGTAGCATATGTTCTATGTTGAATGAAATGAAGTCCATGAAAACTAGAATTGTTGCAGGCAGCTTGTAGGTCTTGTTTATGATCTCTATTTTGCAAGAAGAAATTCACGAGATAATAGAAAATGATCTTTCTTAGGTAGCACAAAAGGTTTTTAAGTACAAGTCTAACGAAGAAGTTCAAGCCAAGATAATGAAAACAATTCATAATGAAAATACCGCACTTAAGGATCGTGTGGAGACAACAATTCAGGGTGAAAATACCAAATTAAGGATCGTGTAGGTTTTGTGGAGTCTCAAATGCGAATCTTCCAAGAGATGTTGGTGAAACAACTTAATGTTTCTATTCCTCCGTGGATTGGATCACAAGGTATGTATGACTAAACACGGTAGTAAATGAAGTAAAAGTGGAGAACAAAATGTGTGATTTATTTAAGAAGCATATGAATTATTTCTCTTACAAGTATTTATGTCATTTTGTTTGAAAATCTGAATTCTATGCTCTTTTTTTGTAGGTTATAAAGATGACAATTGAAGTTTGCAGTTTTTCACCCCACATCAATGCCATCGAGCTACTGCTTAACTTTGATTTAGTACTCACTTCTTCATATAATTATTGATACATATTGAGATTTTATTTTAATTATGTGGATGATTATTATAGTGTATCGACTTCATTAGAATAGTTGTTATATTTAGAAAATATCTTATTGTTAAATTTATAGGAAGATTAGAAATTTGATGTATATATGGTTGTTCAATGTATAGTTCAAGTACTTTAATTTATTTCATGTAGTTCTAATCAGTAACAAAGCATTCTAATAGTAATATACCATCGTACATGGTATGATTTTCAAACCAAAATATCAATTCCTAAATAAAGAGGTATTTCATGCAGGTAGTGGTTATTATTATTAAAGTGTGTTCTTTACTGAGTATCTAATAATATTACAATAATGTATAAAAAATAACAACGGTTAAATATGTTGTCGTTTTTCAATAATCAATACCATCGAAGAATTATGTTGTCTTTATTGCATAATGACAAGTGAGTTTCTTCTTGTTAATAAGCAAAAACAATATGAAGTTACGTACGTGGCTAACATTTGGTTTTTTCTTTTTTTTTTCTTTTGTCCAACTGTCCTCCATTGTTTTTCCTTTCAAATAATTTATTACTCCGATTATAGTTATATCTATATCATTTAAAAGATGATTACTAAATCACGGTGGAAAATAAATAAATAAAAATAAATACATAAATAAATAAATAAATAAATAAATAAATAAATAAATAAATAAATAAAATAGAGAAGTAAGTAAATAAATAAATAAATAGTGTTGAAGTTTATTCCTTCAACCCGTAGGTGGTAGGCGGTAGGCTCAACACGTAACCTATGAGCTTCAAGAGGATGAGAAGTATGTGAATATGAGATAGTAGCAAATAAGATGGACTTGAGATGTATGTGATAGTGGGCCCGAGTATTATTAAGTGGTATAAAGCCTCGTTACACTGCACTATGCTATTGGCCAGCGGCCGTTCGTCTCACACTCAAGTAGAAGAGTTGCGAACAATGTTAAGAGCTATCAGAATGCTAGTAGGATAAGGCGGGTAAGTTGTCAACCCTTTACAATGAAATAAATAGTACTATTTATACTACTAAGAAGCACTTCGATATGCTGACGTGGAGAGCTGTGGGTGGCTGAAGTCTCAGTCACCAAATCTCCAGCATTAAATGTGTTTCCCGCCAGAATCTTGATTTCCCGCCCAATCTTTGGGGACGAGCGTCCCAGCGGGCCTAGTCCTGTCCTTGATGGTGCCGCCAAGGGTGAGGAGCCGTATGTGTTCTGGCTGTTGGTAGGATTTCTCTTAGGGATGTCAAAAAAACCGACCCGCAATGACCCGCCCTGGCCCGAGCCATTTGGGGCGGGTCCGCCCCGCCCCGCCTTGCAGATGGGGCGGGTCCGCCCCGCCCCGCCAATAAAATGGGGCGGGTCCGGGTATTAGAATTGACTCGTGCCGCCCCGACCCGCCCTGACCCGACCCGCTCAATATATAAGTATACATACTTTTTCTTAAATTATACTACAAATATACTTCAACATACATATGTGTGTATACAATAAATCATAAATTCTTTGATCTTATAATTGTAACACCCCCATTTTCCCTCCCAAAATAGTACTTGAAATAATAGATTTATTGATAATAAACTTGATTTATTCTTTCAAAACAGATAAAAAGTTTTGCAGCGGAAATAATATTAATTGGGAAATGGGTGTTACCGCCACATCCGGTCATCTCTTAACCGAATGCACAGGCTAATACCAGACAAGACAAAACAAACTAAAACTAGTGTTCAAAACATAAGTAAATTAAAATGTTTATTCTTGACTAAGTTTGTCTAAGGCATCTCTAAACCGCTCTCAGGCTCATGCATTCAGCAGTCAACATAACCATCATCACCTGCACAAATATCGTGCAGAAACAAAACAAAGAAAGAAAACAAAAATTAGCTTTAGAGCTAAGTAAGTACTACCCAACCTCGTAAAATAATCAGGTTTGGCAAAAATAGATTTTTATATAATACTATATAAAAATAACACACTCCATAAAAATTCTCTTCTTCTTTGATTATCTCAAAAATCACTTATTCTCTAATTTCCTAGTAATTTAGAAGGGCGGTGCTCAACCTTTCGACTGAGCCCGGTGGACCGTGGTTACGGACGGCCACCCCGAACAAGTGCCGGTACCACAACTGCTCTTGCGGAAACGAAACAACTACCTTAAGTGTGCACACCCCCAAAAAGGGATTCCAAGCCCTCCGAGTACTAAGTCGTCACGAGTAATCGGGACTCAGTCTACCAACTATCCCACCTTTAAAATTCTTGAATGATTAGGGACTACTACTACTATAACTTCTTCTTAAAAGGGATCATAGATCCAAATGTCACTTAAAACTCAAATTGTACTTCTTAGTAGTAGCAGCCCTAATCACCCTCCACATTTATCCGGATGTGGAAAACCGACACCGCGGATTTCTCCCCCGGTGCTCACCTCTTATAAAATCCTTATATCTTGAATTAAGTATACTTCAAAAATACTTCTCAATCTCTCTAATTAGTCTCAAAGGTATTTAAAATATTTAATACCCCAAAAAGTACTCTTAATTTGTATTCATCAAAATCACATACTCATAATTCACAATTCACACTTAATCACATAATGCATAATAAGCATATAATACGAGGAAACAATTTTGGATTGGCAGAGAAACTTACCGTAGGTCCTGACGCCCCTAGTTCTCCTCTTCTATTCCGGTCTCTAAGTATTCACCTTTTTAATTAAGATGATATCATTAGTCACTTATTCTATTTTTAATAACTTGTCCGATTATCACCTTTTATTTTATTATTCATATTTATTAATATAATTAACTAATTAATTATTCAAACTTAGCTTATCCATTCATTAATCACTTTTATTAATCCATTACTTTGTTACTATCTGAATTCTGCCAATAATTTTTTTAATCACTAATGATCATGTTATACTTTTCGAATTATATTTCAATTACATATCCAAATTTCACAATTTCTTTAGTTTATATTAATCAACATTAATTTACTCTTCTTATAATACATCCAAATAATTAATTATATATTATTAAGATATACGAATTATAAACATATAGATTATTACTAATATTTTCATACTTAATGTCTATCTTAATTAAATTCGGTAATTAATTCAATAATCCTTTATCAATTTTAATCTAGTCCGATAATAAAAGCTATTAATTAACTAATCTCAGTTCGTCACAATTCCTTTAATATTATTAACACCTATAGTATTTACCCAATAATTATATAAAACAAAAATCCGAATATTATAACAATTATTTAAACTAACTAATCGTTATTAATGTATTCTGATTTTATTAATTACTCAAACACTTAATATTTACGAGTCCGTAATTTAATTTTATTAACCTACTTCAATTAATCCAATAATTAGTGAAAATAATATCCATCCAATTTTATTTAAACTAGTTATGGTACTACATCAAAATGACTTATTATTTTAATATAATATTAATTAACCAACAATTCATTTCATCATTTATCATTATGTGATTATGATAACTAACAATTAACAAACTTATCTAAGTGATTACTATCAATCAAACAAGCCAATATCATTATTACTAATTCCATTCCAGATTTTATTAATAATTTTGCAGATTATTATTATTATGATTATTATTATTATTATTATTATTACTACTTAGGAGGTTCGGCCCAAACTTAAACAACAGCCCAACAATGTTTTTTTTTTAAAGAAGAGACTCAAGAGAGTACTGTTCTTCTTCCTCGATGGAATGAGCTACGCAGGGCAGGGGGAAAGGGAGGTTACCTCGACGGATTCGTGATACGGTGGTGGTAAAAGACTCGTTTGGGGACGGCGAAGGTCAGTGATGGGTTGGCGGCAGCGGCAGCTCCTCCGTCTTCTCCGTTTTCCGTTTTTACGGTTAGCCCGGCGGAACTCCGGCAAGCCCGTTCTCCGTCGTTTCACGATCGTTTTCAATGATTCTTCTTCCGTTGGACTCCTCTCAAGCAGGGGAAGATCTCAGAGGTGTTTTAAGGGCTCGATTATGACTAAAACGACGGGTTGAAATTTGTGTACACACACACACACACACATATATATATATATATATATATATATACTTCGTATATACTATTATATATATATATATATATACGTATTCATGAATATATATATGTTGATCGAGCTTTGCTCTGGGTGAAGGGAAGTGAAGGTTGAGGCTAGTATTTATACAGTTCTCAAGGCATACTTAGGGTTTCTTTTGAGCTCATCCGATCGGTTCGAAAGTTGGAGGTTGTGCGATCCACTTTTTACGCGCAGCTGATATTTATCCTCAAGCTTCGTTAGTGTACGTGGGTACGTATAGGTTATGGAGTTATATATGAAGTTATATACATATGTTCGTATACTTATATATAGAGTTATATATGGAGTTATATACGTATATACTTATATACTTATATACTTATATACTTATATATGGAGTTATATACTTATATACTTCGTATGTTCGTATAGGTATGTTGAAAGGTCAAGGTAGGCATTATTATAGACATATTATTGTACAAATAATATTAATCATATCAATTGGCATCTTTTGAACTATCATTCCTAATAAAAAAAAATTTTTTCTACTCCAAATTATTTAAGAAATAGAAAAACACTACCTTGCTAAATTTATTATAAGAATGCTACTTTTAAAATTTTATCTGATTCTCTTAATAAAATGTCACTTTTATTTGATAAATAAAACCATATATTTTCTTATATTAAAATTTTCGGAGTGTCACAATAATATATGAATATATATTAGAATGAGATGCACGACGGATTATCAATGTCTTCTTTATATATAGAATTTTTATACATATATTCAAGTTTGAGTAATTTTTCCTTAATTTTTGAATTTTTTAGCGTATCATGAATTTGATTTAATATATTGATTTTTAATTATTATTTAGAGATAAACATTATGCAGATTCAATTGGTAACAAATTCTCACAAATAAAAATACATACTAGCTAATTAGGTTGCGGCGGGACGGGGCGGACCCGCCCCGCCCCGTATGGGGCGGGTCATGGGTCAACAAGTTTGGACCCGTGCAGGTCACGGGGCGGGTCTGGGTCTTGCAATACCCGCCCCGCCCCGACCCATTGCCATGCCTAATTTCTCTGGCCAACTTGGGCTAGGCCTGCTTGGGCTGTGGGGTTGGGAGACGACGTACGTCGTACCTGCCTTGGGCCCTGATATGTGATCACCATTGTCTTGTCGGAGACGTTCATCTGGACCTCCTTCTTTGTTGGGCTTGGACGTCTGTCCATGTAGGGGTTAGATGGGACGATCCTCCAATTGGGCCATTAACCCAACAAAAAAATAAATAAATAAATAAATAAATAAGTAAATAAATAAATAAATAAATAAGTAAGTAAATAAATGAATGAATGGATGGGGATGAATGAATGAATGAATGAATGAATGAATGAATGAATGAATGAATAAATAAATAAATAAATAAATAAATAAATAAATAAATAAATAAATTTACATAGCTAAATACGGATTGACTCTTTAGTAAAGCAATTATTTGTATTTAAAGTTTTGATTATTTTAAGAATTACGTCCTTCTATTAAATGAAATATACCACTCAAACTAAATAATTTTAATAAAATTTCATTGGAGTTGGATAAGTTCATACATTTACCAAACATCTAATTTTACCAAACACTTAAAAAGAATCAGCTAACCCAATCAGCCGGTCAAAACAGCTAAAACTATCAACCGAAGCAGCTAATTGAACCAGCTAACAGCCGAATACCAAACAAGACCTTTGTATACAAAAAAAACTTTACTTTGAGACAAAGTCATACTTAACTTAAAGATGTATGGAAACTCCACATGATCCATTAAAACCTCATCCAAGACTCCATTTTGGATAAGAGATTTCTAGTCC